>JAIPRM010003735.1:0-25050 GCA_025469315.1 Stegophylla sp. TES_Ste_2020
TAAATTTTCATAAAATCCGGATCAAAAAATAGTGGTTTCCGAGTCGTTTTTGTCAAATTTTGGGTAGTTTATTCCAAAAAAAAAAAAATTGAAGAATTGAGAAATTCAAAAAATGACCTCTTTAAAGTACAATCTAAAGGCAAATCCGGTTTCAAATAGTTATTGATCGAAACTTTTGGACAAGTATTTCTATACGAAATGTTGTACACAGAAAAAAAAAAAAGAAATAAACATCATTGTAAAAACACTAGCTTCTTCACTTCATTCAGAATCTAAAACAAACGTCTTATGAGCAAAGAAATATAATAATTATGTTCTTTTCACTTCCACTTAAGGTGTTCATTAATAATAATACCTGAGTATTTTAGACTTGAGGTTTCGTGTGTAAACATACAATCGATATGGTTAATAGGTTCAGTACAGTCATTAAAAATGGATCATGTTAACATCTTGATTTAATTGATTTTTGGTTATTATTTTATTGATTATTAAGTATTATTCTCTGTTGACCAATCGAATGTTGGCTTTTGTTCCGTTTATGGGATCGAATAAGTCAGTCGCAGACATATCAGGAATGTAGCATTAATTACGTGAGTAGTATACGGCTGCACAACTACGGAACGATGTGCAGAGAAAAAGTCACCGGTTTCACACGGTCAACGGCTGATCTGAGACCCGAGTTTGCCGTAAAAGGTTTGAAGTGCATAAAGAAAGACAATATTAATGAATGAGAAAAAAAAAATAAACGTAATGACTTTTGACTTTCTACTTATTATTATTTGTTCACGGATTCCAATGAATATTTTAATTTAATTCATTATTTATTATAATTATTAAACACATACATTTACATACAATATGTATCTATTTACATATTTTTATATTATTAGGTAGGTACGTGGTAGATGGAGACGATTTTTTGATTTTTTTTTTTGCTTTTTGTTAAGTCTCAAACGTTTATTGTGTATTATACTGTCACTACTTACTGGTCCCTAAGCGTTAAACGCAATATTACGATCGAATCGTTTAATGAATATAATTTAAAATCGACGATAGAATTTTTACGTAGAAATATATCTATTTTATTACACCGTACAGAAACGTAATGAATGAATATAAATAAAAAAACTCTCTGAACATAACGATTTGTAATAATTTAATAATACGCATAAAAACATATGAAAAATATCTTTTAAAAAAACATTATACGATAAAATATATTACATGTCATGCTGTCGGTGTCAGTAAACATATTTATTTTTTGAATATATTAATATATATTAATTTTCAAAAAATATTTAAAATTTTTTTTAAATTTTAAAACATATTAATTTTTTTATATTTTGAACTCCGATAATTCACTAGTTATGGTACCCACATTACAACCTAAAGTTGTAACTTTCTTTACACGTAACACAAGCGGTAGTTATTTGATATAACTACTAAATTTTTATGAAAAATTTTATTTAGGCTGTGGCATCATTGTAAATACGAATCATTATAAAATCCGCTACTAACTCTTCGCAAATTTTTCTGATTATTGAAACTGTTTCGTTTACATTGAAGGAATAGTTTTAGATTCGAGCGGAGCGAAGAACATATTATTTTTATAGTGATAAGATATTTAATTCATTTTTTAATTTTTTTTTCTATTAAAATTTTTTCGTATAGAAAAGTTTCGAGTAGTATTTTTTTTTTTTTTTTAATCAGAATTTGCCTCTCGATGGTACTTTTAAGAGGTCATTTTTCAAAATTATCAATATCAAAATTTCGTATGGTTTTATTTAGTTACCTAAAAATATACGGTTTAGCTGGCTCATTCACATAGGCGAAAATTAACGGAGGAGTTAGGGTATAGTCCCCCGTGTAATCTACTCAAAACCCTTCTTGATTTTTTTTTTAATTACATAAGATTATTGTCCATCATAGGGGAAGCTAAATCATAAAAATACATTTTCACCCCCCCCCTCCACCACTCAAAACAAAAAAAATAAAATAACCTTTATTCTTTTTCCGTTAATGTTCATCCTTAATACGAGAATATTACTTTAATAGATACTTTTTGACGCAAAAGCGATCAAAGTAAATCAAATTAGGTTTCGATAATGTTGTAAGTATCGTATTTTATTTTTTATTTTAAAGAATCAATATGGTATCACGAGTCGTTTGAAAAAGTTTCACTCGACATATGAGTTCCGAGTCGTGTATTGTACCTATTGCATCTGGACTTGAGCGATATCGTGTTCTCCATTTCGTATTTCGCGCGCACTCCAGACAATATTTGTAATCGGATATTTCGTTATTAAATTTGCCCGTTCTCCGACTGAATTATAAAAAAAAAAACAACCCAACTTCACGTCCAGTCACCGAACACCGTGTTAACGTAATACGCTTCTCGTCGTTATATATTAACGCTGTGCCAATATTATGATACCGCTGTTGTATAGGACTGTAATTGTTATAATATTATTGTCCAACTCGACTACGACGTCTCGTTTTGGATTCTGAGTGGAGCGTAGAAAATAGTGTTTTTAAACGATACTTATTTAAAATTTTTTTTCTTTTATGTGTTCACGTTTTCCTATAGAAACACTTGTCATAAAGTTTCGACCAGCGATTTTTTCAATATCGATTTGCTTCTAGATGGTACTTTTCAGGGGTAATTTTTTGAGATTTTCAAAAGTTTCCACAATTTATTTTGGAAAAGCTGCCCAAAATTTGACAAAATGACTTAGGAACTATCTTTTTGTTTCAATCCAATCATTTTGTCTGTTCTAACCTTAATACTATGTCACAATTCTCTTTTTTTTCACTCTAGTTAAAACTGTTTCATTTGTCACTCTTTCAGTCCATTTAATCATAAGCGTTTTTCGATAACACCACTTTTAAATGAGCTCAAGTTTGCTTTTCTCTGTTTTACTAATCGTCCAAGTTTCACACCCATATATAGGACAACACTCCATACGTATATTTTTAAGAGTTTTTTTTTTTTGTTCGTAAGGTCACCCTATATTGGTGGTCAATAAATGATTTAATTTTGGAAAGCCCTCATTGCTTGTGTTATTCTGCTGAGAATTTCACTTAAGGCCGTCCTCTGTTAATTTACTTCCCAGGTAACTGAATTATGTCATACTTGTATTCTATACGTGTATTATCTATTGTTATGTCCAGTTGGGTAGGATTTGTTCTACTGCGCTGTCTTTTCTTATTTAAACACATTCCATAACTATCCTATAAAATTATATTAACATTAGTTAGAATCAGTGGTGTATTTACGGTGATGGACCTCCTTTCCCCCAGAACTAAATAAAGTTCAAAGCAAACAAATTATCCTTCAACGAATTAAAGTATAAAAGGTATAAAATTAGGAGAAGGAGAGGGTAGTGGTCCCATTTAAAAATCTTTTAGATTCCTAGTGTACCCCTTACAAATCACTATCTGATACATATACATACGTAACTATTTTAAAACGTCGGACCTCCCCTCCGAGAAAAATTTGAAAACACGCCACTGGTTAGAATGTTTTCCTCGGTTTCTGCGTACTACAAACGCCGAATTCGAAAATTTCCTTCTGCACCGTGCTCGTAATTACGCGTACGTGCAGCAGCAGTTATGCGTTTTTTGTCAAAACGTTACGAGAGTGAATGCCAAACGAAAAATCATACAAAACCCATCGCCGAGTAGTGTCGGGGTTAACGGTGGGGGGGGGTGGGGGAGAACGAACACGACGACGACCGTGTGGACTTCGTCATCATCGCATATATTAATATAACGTATAACCCCGTGCGTTTTACACCTGACCGAAATCCCACGATCTCCGGGGTCTACTGGCAACCCCCTCCCCCTCCCCAACCACTTCCACCGGGTGTTCGCGCGCCCAATGTTTATTTTAACCCTTTTCGTAATTTCTCTCATCTCTCGACGTGCACGTAGGTACGCGCAGTAGGTACACACACACACACACACACTGCACGCACAATCGTTATATTATTATGCAGATGTCGGCGGCGGTCTCTCTCTCTCTCTATACATTATTATAATATATTATACATAAACACGACGACGACGCGCGCGGATAGCATTCTTTCGTCTAATGGAGCGAACCCTTCGTCGACACACATAATATAACAAAAAATAAAAATAAAAATAAAAAAACAAAACACACACACACACACACACACACACACACAACTGACATATACCTAAGTTTATACCTGTATTATTATGCGCGTGTGTGCGAGCATCGGAAATAATCACCTTTACGCTGCTGGCCTCGCGACTACGATAATATTTATTACGAAAATCCCTCGGCCCATGATTTATCGGCGTCGGTTCCGGCGGCGGCATTTATACCCGGCATAATGTTATCGTACATTATTATTACCATCATTGTTATTACTGTACGCGAACGCTTATATTATTAGCTATATATTATATATATCGGGTTTGCGAGCTGGGCGTAGACGAATATTTTTCAATATTTTGAGCGGACCTTTATTAGAAGATATTACATTATATAATATATTATTATTTTCTATTGATACGCTCGCGTCCGTATTCTTTTTTACGCGGACTGCTTTTTTGTTTTGTTTTTTCTCTCTCCCGTTAACCGCTACGCCTCTAACTACATAATACATATTATAATAAGCGTTTTCGTTGCCGTTAAAACGGGACGTTTATACACATAACGTCTCCAATAACGATTATTACACTTGCAATAAACGCGTTTGATTTAGCTCAGTGGCGGATCTAGGATTTTATTTTGGAGGAGTCTCAGAATTTTTCGAAATTCAATTTAGGTATCCATTGATCGATTTAATAATAATTTATTGAACAATGAACTTAAATTATAAAATACAAATAATAAGTCACATTATCGCTATTATTGGAAAGCTTATTTTTTCTTTACGAAAATCTTTCAAAATGATCCTTTCACACAAGTTTGGACGCTGAAACGATAATAGTTATAACTATTATAACTACCAATATTCAGGGCGATTCATTAAGCATGTTCACCCCCATTTTTGGCTGTAAAAACGCAAAAATTTGGCCTCCCTCAGCCTCCCCCTCCTTGAATCCACCACTGATTTTCCCCGGCCTTCGACGTTCGGTATATTATTAAGCATTATATTAATATTATCTCAAGCTTTATATTTATAACTAGAGACTTTTTTTTAGATATTTTTACGAAGAGCACGCGGTTTCGATTGGACTACGAACTTTTTCGTAACGAATCACATCTCATACGAACTCCTCATAATATACAACAATAAGTGGTGCATAAAAAATCATAAATTTAAGAGGTTAGTGACTGTTTTACGCGAAACGATAAGAATATAATATTGAAGTTTATTTGAACGTTTCACTAACGATTGTGACCTCTATCAGTGTTTACCCTTCGGATTAGATCGGTTGAAGTTCACCGTTCATTTCGAACGCGATATAACAATATTATCAAAACTCTCAAGCCGAAAATGCATTTGTTACTAGTACATTTACCGAAGTGAAATATTTTAACCTCATATTATATAAGTGTACTTAATTCTAACTCAAACAATATTCATCACCGAGTATAGATTAATTATGGCTTTTTAAGTGTTTTTGAAAGTGTTTTAAGATTGACATAATTCAAATATCTTATAATTTTTAACAATTGTTATTTTTGTTTGGTTTTTTTTGTTTACATTTTTCGAAAATATAATATATATCCAAAAAAATAATAAAGATTATAATATTTGCATTTAAATGATTAATTTTTAATGAAATTAAAGAGAATGAAAATATCTTATTCTCAGGATTTTAAAAGCATGTAAATCCGGTCTCTATAACATAATGTTATCGTTCTATTCGTCGTCCACGGTCAATGCACACGACTGATATTTCAACAGAAAATTTTGAAATCCTATATTCGTAAATCGAACGACCGGCTTCGTTATAACGCAGTCGCATTCGAAGGTGTCATTATACCAATGATTATTATTATTATTATTATTCGTAGACGAATGTGAGAAAACGCACGCACTATTATAATATTCGTTATCTACGTCGTTTTATGAACGCAATATATTTTTATGTTCCTAAAACATTCCTACGTGCTTATATTATCTAGTGCTTATTTCTATTTCACATTTAATGTAATCTGTATTTATATCTATAACTGTCCTTACCAGGATTTTTTTTTTTTTTTTAAAGCATACTTGTCTCATTTTGAAATTTCTATCTCATTCCACTGCTTCTGCTGATGTAAACCATAGATTTTTAAGCATCTTAGTCCAAATGGACGTACAATTCGAGTATCAACATTTTCGAAAACATTTGTTTTTATTTCGATTACTAAATTATTCTAATAATTAGTAAAGTACGTCATTCTAGTTTTTCGTCTGAGCTTTAAGGTTGGTCATTTTAAAATCATACAAATATTTTTTTTACCCCCCCCCCCTCCCCCATAACATGTCTTCCATTGGTCATTGGCCGCATCAACATAAATCGCAAATACCGTTATAAAATTAAAATCTAATAAATAATTGCTTGCACTATCTGTGAAAACCAGTAAGTAATTCGAAAAAGTGTTCGAAGTAAGTGGATACAGAAAAAAGTTCACAATATAAACCTTCACATGTGAATTGACATTTATATTTCATATAATCATGACTAGAGTTTATTACATAAATAAATAATGAATAATGAAATATTTTACCATGATTTAGTAAGATCTATAAGAAAATCTATCGTTATGATTTGAAAAAATTTAAAAATCGTTTTAAATTTCTGATAGAAACTTCAAAGCAGTTTTAATTTCAATAAATTTAACATAAATCTAATTATTAATAAATCATTTTAAACAATGATTGAGAATTAAAAAAAAAACATTAATAATAAACATCTCTGTAAAAACACTAGCTTCTTCGCTCCACCCAGAATATAGAATGTTGGACTGAAATGAAATCTATCAGAGAATTTAAATAAGTTATTGGTTAATTAGGGGTAATCTGTAGTTAAGTGCAGTACGACACATTGTGAACTCCGTGTAATTAATAACACGATATTTGAATGTTATTCCATTTGATCGTTCTATTGACCGCAAAATTAGAATTGTTAATATGAAAATAATACATAATTTTAATACAAGTTTTATAAAAATGTAAATTTAATTGTACATTATTTCAAACGCACGAAATATAATTTTGGTATGCCGATTGGACCTTGCACTCGTTAATCCGACCGATTAAAAAGATTCCACTGTATTAGTATTATCGAAACTCAAAAATCTATCGGTCGATCATCGTTTATGTCGACTGACCAGTGGTGAAGAATAGAAATTAAGAATGTGAGGGGTCAAAGAGAAGCGAGAGGATTATCGAAAATAAAATTCCTCGTATTAAAGAAAAAAAAGGAATTTTAACGTTTTTAAAAGATCATCTACACATTGCTTTAGTCGGGTAACGATAAAAATATATTTTCGTCACTTCGGTTTCAGTGTAATAGTTGTACGACTATAGAATATTTTCAGATCAATGAAACGGACTGCAGTCTTAAATTTTAATGATTTTTTTTTTTTTTTTTGTCAAAATAAATCACTTATTTTGTACATTTCCTTTTTTACCAAATTACATTTTATTACATTTGTACTAATTTTACAATGCGTTTTTAATTTTTTTCTTATATGTATAAAAATTTTATATATAAATTACTTAACAATAACGTAAATTGCCTAGAAATATTGTCTATAATAAATTTCAATGTACCGTCTCATTCTATTAGAAACCAACCTATATTCAAGTTAAATCACCAACGTCAAAATTATAGTGAAAATGCACCAATCAACCGAATGTTATCCTCCTGTAATTCTTTAGGTAATTATGATTTCCACTTTGATAGCCTGAGTTTAATATATTCAAAAATTTAATTTTATTAATAATAGTAAATTAATTATTGTTTTTATTATTTGTTATTATTAAAATTGTTTCTATCTTAGTTTTCTCACTCTCTCTATCTTTATGTATAATTTATAGTGTTCTATATTATATTTAACTACTTAAGATTAATATATTGTAAATTATTTTTTATTGTACTAACTTTTTAATTATATTTAAGCTCTAACATAATGTACTGCACTCTTGCTTTTCTGGGCGTTATTTTTATAAATAAATAAATAAATAAATTCGTTTATTTTATTTGTTTTTATACTAGTGTAACCTGAAAGATGGATTACATCCAAAATTAGTAGTTACCATTTTTATACATTCGTTATACTCTAGGCTAAGTTACGAATTATTTTTAAGGTATCTACTGTCGTAAACGAGTATAAAAAAACATTTTTATATCATTAAATCGCTCATTAACCGGTTGCCAAAATAACTGCACGCAAAATCGATATCACACAACGCTAAAGCGCACGGATATGATAAAACGATTTTTGTATCGTTTTTATCATATAGGTATTCGTAAACGTCTACACACGTGAACGTGTGGAAAAAACCTCATAAAATCTAATTCGCACGACTACACCTCGATTCATATTGCTGCACTCGAATTAAAAAAAAACCCGGAATTACTTAACAAACCCTCGGACGATGTCCGTAATTTTTAATTTTATTATACCGCGGTGGAGCGGGCGATGGTCGTATAGTAATAATAATAATAATAATAATAATAATAATAATAACTCGACCGCGGGGAGGACTACGACGCAATTAAACCCCGGGACGCTTTTTTCCCTCGCCGGTCAGCGAACGCTTTCGAACAAAGTACGAAACGATCCGTGTACGTTTCGCATAATATCATAAACGCGTACGTTTTAAAATGCGCTTTTCCGGCCCAACTCCGAATGATGATAATAATAATAATAATAATATTATTGTTATCGTTCTCCCCGAAATGCCGTCAAAGTGGTGAGTGTAAACCATAGAGTAAAGAATATAAATAGAGGGGCCATACCGTATACTGTTACGTATATAGTGGATTGAAACAATCAAATGGAATGCGCCAAGAGTGACCATTTTGAGAAAAATAAAATTATTTTTCTTATTTGGTTGGTACCACTTTAAATTTTCATATTATCATATTAGATAAGATATATAAAAACAATAACATTAATTTTAAAGTATGATAACAGTTCCTTATCAGTGATCCGATTGAGTAAAGGATACAATATTTTGATTCTTTTCAACAGGTCACTCTAAGCGTATTCCATTTCAATGCTTCGTTTAGGTATACGTATGGTCACGGGTTGGTGTAAACACCACCGAAAGACATTTATGAGTTGAGTGCGTATACTTTTGCATTCGTATATGTGTGATGCCAAGGAAGGACCGTTATGTTTTTGTTTAAAATATCAAAAAAATAAAAAAATAAAAAATAACCGACATTGATAAATTTTCAATACAAAAACATGCATAATTAAACGCGCAAAAATCCATAGATGTTTCATAGCACAACGACGGCAAAGTAATCACGATAAACTAGAAACAACGATAATGGGTGATAACAAGTTAAAAGTAATAACAATAATATTTAGGATTAGGAAAATTGAAAAATTGAAAATTTCGTATAAACTTACTCAAATACTTTAGTCTAAACATTATATTTTCAGTCCTATAGAAAGTTATATTTAACGATTTGTTATTATATTTTTTTCAAGTGCTTAAAATGTCAAAATAAGGAAAATTAATGATTTTCATGTTTGATTATTATTCTATTACTAAATTTAAATTAGCCAAAATTAGAATTATATTATAATTCTAAGCCACCTTTCTCTTTTTCTTGGAAATCCGTTCAAGGTTACACTACGCGTCAACCCATCTCACCGTCACCGTTTCCAGGGAAATTCAATTGTTTTAATTGCATCCCTTATATATATATATATATATATAAGCACGGACGTCATATTATACAAAGTCCGAATAAGGAATAAAATAAAATAAATATTTTCACTGCGAAATTAGAAAAAAAGTAGTCGAGGAAAAGTAGATTGTCGCAAAGGAAAAAAACCTTTTTCTTTTCAATGAACATTCCATAAGAGTTTTTCACTTTTATGGCTATATATTATTATATATATATATATATATATCCATAATACGTTGGTACGAAATAATAATATAAAGCGAGAGAGTATAATAACATGCGCGTAGTACTCGTATATTATGTTATCGAAGAGCAGTGAGATTAAACGATAGAAATAAATGGACCACTGCGTAAAAACGCGCGTAACTCGAAGAGAGTGGACAAAAAAAAAAAAAAAAAAAAAAATTAATAATAATATGTTTTAGAGTGCGTTTTATTTCTCCGGTTGGCTTTTAAGCACGAGGAGTCTCGTAACTAAATTCGCCGTCTGCCCGCGCACATTTTTCCAAAACGGTTTCAAAAAGCTTTTAGCTCCGATAAAGGTACGTGCCTGCCTGCCGCCGTTACGCGGAAAATCGCACACAATGGCCCGTATATATTATTATTTCGAGGAGTCGGACGGATCGAGTGTAAGTGTATAAGTGCAGAAGGGGGTAATGACGAGTGTAACATGTAGTATACTCTCGTGTACCTGGCGAAAGCTCGAGACGGGACGTTTTTTTTCATTCGTTTCTCGTTTGTATAGTGAAATGTAAATGAAAGAAGGTAAAGTGATGCCGGGGTTTAGAGTGGGAGGAGACCAAGGTCTGGGTGAGGCCAGCTGTTCAAACTACATACAATAAATTCTACATTATATTATAAAATATCTTATAGCTTTTTAAAAAACCTATGATATATCATGTGTGTTGTGTCTTTTATTTAACAATAATTAACAAAAAAAAAAAAAAAAAAATAGCACATAATTCGCTCCTCAGGTAGGTGTTGACTCAAAAAATGGTTGATCGAGGTTTTTAGATAAATATTTCTAGACGCATAAATGTTCACAGAATGGGAGGAAAAAAAATTAAAATATAAACAATGTTTTTAAATTCATAAGCTTCTTCCCTCTACTCAGAATCAAAAAAAAAAAAGTTTTTAATACATTTTTATCAAAAACTGTGTAATCTATTTTGAATTTTCGGAAAAAATATTAAGAATTTTGAAAATTGACCTGTCAAAAGTACCATCTAGAAACAAATTACTATTCAGAAGGTTGCTGGTTGAAACTTTTTGAAAAGTATTTCTTACGAAAACATGTAGGAAAAAAAACAATTATTATCAACATCATTGTTAAAACATTATCTTCTTCACCCCATTTAGAATTTAATTAACTTATATCTAATTAATAATATCTTATACCTAATAATTATAGTATCAACACTGAATGGCACATTCCTACACATTATCAATGCTAACATGGATCATGGATGGCGACCAAAATCATTCAAAATAAACAAACAGTAAACCAATAATATTCAAAATTCTCACCACGGTTGTCCAGTAAGTATTCAGAATAATATTATGTAAATGTGTTATAACTGGCTCTGTAATAATTAATAATTACTGGAAAGATAACAGGTGTAGAATTCAATTTTTTACATTTCTGACTTTTTACGCGTGTAGATACTGAACACGTTATAAATTCTTATTGTGTCTAAACAGATGGTCCTTCCCCCGTCCCTTATCATCCGTCCCCGGTATAAAGGGTTACCGTCGATATTGCAGCCCATATGTGCCCTGTGCCTGTTCCGCGTCATAATAACGCGAAACGCGTCTTAAAATTTCACGTTTTAAGACGCGAATAAACGCGCGCGGTAATATTTATTACTTCCGGTCGCGACGTCAAGACGGCAGCGGCGGCGTTTTGTTTTCGTGTTAACGTTTGCGAGTCAATTATTATTTTAGTTTGACGCGTTTGACGATCGCTCGCTATCCAACAACAATAGCACAGCGCCCGACCATTACGCCGAACCGAAATCTCGAAAATCGGCAGCGGATCGCGTGTACGAAAAGCGTTCGCCGCGATCGCGTTGTTTACGTGCAATACGCGCACCCGACGGCCTAGCGTTCGTGTTTCGCGGTTGGCAGGCGTGACTAGACTTTTTATCCGGTTAATAATATCATATTATATTTTCGTAAAAAAATACGCACACCGCTATAGGTCGTGTAGAATTTGCCAAAATCGATTTATTGCCTCCCCTCTCTCTCTTTCTCTTTCTATGTCACTCTGTCTCGAGTGTTCCTGGTAATAATAATAATAATAATAATAATAATAAAAATAAAACTTATGTGCAATATTTACACGAGATACTTTTTTTTTTTTTTCTATAAACTCCGTCCGACCAAATATATATATATATATATATAATCATAAATGTCTGTGGGGTGGGCAGGGGTGGTACCAGAGCCGCGCGTGCTATTGAACGAAATTCGATTATCGACACTGTTTTTCCCATTACCTTCTATAAATACTGTTTCCCATTTACTAACTGAACGCGCGCATATACTTGTTTACCGCGAAAAAAATAAACGCAAAAATAGAAAACCGACTTTCGCTTTTGATGCACGAGCAAGCGTATTAAATACTGTTGCTTTTCGCGTGCAGGTGCTGAAAATCTCCCGAACTCAAAGTAAACCGTCTCTCGTCGCGTCCCGTTTATTCCGTTTTGTTTTCCCGCCATTTTCCGTTGTATTCAAATAAGTCGTGCGTAGATTTTCAGTTCCTAGATGGTGGGGAGGGGGGAGAGCGCTTTATCGACAAGCTCGAATGGATTAAAAGGCAAAAATTACAAACGTTTTATTTACGTGTTGTCGTGTTGTAAGTACACTCATTATCTCATGAATCGTTTCATTCGGTGACGCCAAACTTTAAGACCTTATGTAAAACAAAATTTAAAATTTCAATTTCACTACCCGTTTACCTCGACTTTCCAGTCATTTAAATCTAACATAGAAATGTGTTTTTTTTTTTGTTAAAATCATTTTATTTGAGTATCTACACTAGTACACACGTATTAGATTTGTATTACTGTTAGAAATCATTATATTTGTGAGGCACGTTAAAAGTTTAAATCCACCCCCCACCCATGTAAGAAACGAATCGATTGCTTCACGTGACATATGGGTTGGCGCCATTGGTTTGATTCGTTTTGAAACGAGTACTCGCGTAACATTTTGCGACTAAAATAAACAACGTTACATTTTTTCACACTCTCTATTATTCTCATTAAGTGCGTCGTAATACTTGAAATCAAAAATCGAATTTTGTTTTTATCAGTGGGGTCAATCCACCATCGAGGGAACCTCATTTTATCGGGTTCATATCGTTAATAAAACGTTAATGCAGAAGAAGCTAAAGTTATTAAACTGTAAGGTGGTAAAAAATAGATAGATATTGACCCAGATGAATGTGTACCTGGTTAGTTTTTGTGTTCAAAACAAAGTGAGAGTTTAATGTTATTCGAGAGAAAAATTGTGTTTGCAGCAGTAGTTTTAGTTGTTTACCGAATTAAGTTACGTCCTACTACGAAAACACTTTCCGACTGCTAATATTTACACACGTATAAAACTCAAGTACTACCCTAATACTAATCTAGTTTTGCGCAAAATTAGACCAGCGTGACATTACCCCTAAAACGTTATAGACCTTTATAATATGTTATTCCACCCCGAATACTGTCTAAATAAATTTCAGGCATGTCGCATGTTGGTACCCCTCCCCCATATGCAAGCCTGTGGTTTCGTTAAAAATATAGATCAGTAAACTGTACAAATACAAGGAAAAAAAACATATTTAATGTTTTATTTTAATAACTTTAATAATAAAAAAAAAAAAAAAAAAAACACAGAAATCGTAGGCAATATTTAGACAATTAAAAAGCTGTATAGTTCAACAGAATATTTATCAAAATTTCTTAGTCAAATTTGTTTGTATGCGCATACAGTAAGGGTATCGATCTACAAATATTGATGAAGGGAAGGAGGACAAACATCCAACTTCCATCCGAACAAAGAACTGAATAGAGAAATAATAGAGAAATTTTTTTACAAAACTAACATCGATAAAATTAAAAAACAAAAAACCGTAAATTTCGTTACTGCATACCACATATTTTATCTGGTTTTCGGTTCATCATTATTTTTCAATGCATTTTTCGCAGTGTTCGATTTTTTCCCCGAGGACTTGAGACACACACACACACACACACACACACACACACACACACACACACACACACACACACACACACACACACACAAGCATCTAACCGATCTTCGGTCGTTTCCTTCTGTTCGCTCAATGTTTTCTTAACGACTCGTTGTGCTAAAAACGCGACGGAGTGTAAGAGAAAAAGTTTAAAACTCTTTTTATTTCTCGATCTAAGCAGACCATTAGGAATAATATAATATATAATTTTATTATTTTTCCAGAAGAGGTGTTCTAATCAAATCAGAATAATTATTAATTACTATAAAAACGATGAACGTTTTACCATAATATTACTGTATATATAGTCGCTACCCTCTCAACGCTTACCGACGACGGCGTAGAATAATTTGAAACGCGAAGTTATACATATGTTTATAAGCTTTCGCCCGACGGATACCGTTTCAATTACAGTTATTATTATATCGGAGAATCGGGAGGGCGTAAGTGTCGTTTTTCGAGTGTTTCCGACAAGTGATTATGACGGTGTGTAAATTAAAAGAACTCCGACGACGGTGGCGACAGAACGTCTCTCGCGCGCTATCGATTTCGGTTATTGTATAATGTACCTACATACCAAACGAAGCGTGAAATCGGATTGTCCTGGGCCTAGTGATAATCACGTTACAGTAGTACGAGAATCGTCTGCATTGCGGTTGTTATTTATGTATAACCGTCGAGTGATTATGATAATAATTGTTGTTGTTTTAATGTATAAGGTGTGCGATATACGTATTTTCGCGTGCACTTATACATAAAATATCCCAAAACCGAGTGACTGAGCGACCGAGGCCGGATTTAGAGGGTACGTGTGTAGGGGGGCAGAAGTTGTACTTCAGTTGTTTATGAAGTTTTAGTCGACAAAATAATTTTATTATTCACAACCGTAGTAAATGAACGAATTAATCTTTATTTAAGATTAATTCGAGATTTAAGTATCGAAAATTGCCCGAAAATCAGTGGTACAAAATGGGTATTTTGATTTTCTTCAAAAACAGTTATATAGATTTTCAAGTTTCAAAATTTTGGACTTTAAAAAAAAAAAAAAATGTACGTTATTACAATAGCGCAATGCTATTGTAATGCTATTATATAAAAAAAAAAAAAAAAAATGCATAATTATACAAAAGTTGTTGCATTTTCAAATTGTACTGAGACTTCACTTCGTATATATATATAATATATATATTATTGAAACATAGCATTTGAGTGAATAGAAAGTTCTCAGCATCTTTCCTCTCTATTTTATGAACACTCAGAACTCTTATTTCGATTGATTATAGGCTATATTCAAACAAATTTACTGAATCGAATACTCAGAGAATGCTAATCATTTTTTTTTTTTTTTTATTAACGAAAAATGCTAAATTTAACGAAATTATAACAATATTTAAAAGCTATAAACTCCATTTGGTCTAATGTAGTTGTCTTTTTGTAACTGAGTGTTTCATTTAATACGAAATTAATTTTGTATTTGTTCCAAATTCAACTCGTACTATGCTGTTATTGATTTTAACTCGTTCAAATTATTTATTTGAAATCCTTCTCCTTAAAAATAATAATAATAAAAGACGATACGGTTGTAATTGCAAAATGTCTCTGCTTGACAAAGGGCGCGTAAGAGGGAAATGAATTTAGAGAAAGGTGGATGAAACGGGGAAAGTGTGCCTGATTCGAAGGAAACACTTCGACAATTTAAGAGGTATTTATTTATAAGAGATAAGAAACAATATAACCTGCAGAATAAACGGCTTCAAAGTTGCGCTCGTTTTGTAAAATTTGAAATCGCGTTGAGCCCAATGACAATGACGTCAACAGATGTAAGAACAAATAATATCTTCCCGGAATTGTTACAATCATACTCTGAAAGCTCCTTTGTAGTTAAGTACGTCATGCAAGAGTCGAGAGTCTTCAGAGCAGTAAAACTGTTTTCAAATCAGTAATGAATTATTTAACTATTATTATTATAAACGTTCAAAATTCCTTTTTTTATAACATTTATTTATAAATATTTCTGTAAAACATATTTCAGTCGAAACACACCCTTTATGATTTCTTTATGAATTCATGATAATTAGTAAGCTTTTTAATAAACGTCTAAAATAGACACGGATTATTGTAAAGATTTCGTAAAAAAAAAAAAAATTATAAAAATGATTAGATAGTTATTGAATGTTTCATATGTTTTTTTGCCGATATTTTAATGAGCATACCAATAGTAAATTGTTGTTTTTATAATTGGGTGCTGTCACTTGAGCCGTAATTGAAATTTCAAACACGTGTAAAAGAAAATTTATTGAAGCGTTATTTATGACAATTTTAACAGAGATTGTAATTATATTTTAAGGTTTTAGCATCGCATTGTTATTGGATGAAAACACTCTTAAAAACAGGGAATTTCCAATTTTTTCAAAAAGTTATATGTATCAGTCAAAAACTGGTTATATTGTTTCGGATATGCATTAGATTGATGCATTAGTTCTGTACCCACAGTATAATGTTCGCGTTGTTATCTCCTTAATGTTACTGAAAATTCTATAAAAAATCAGGTAAGACGCAATTTTTCGTTAAGTTGCATGTACCTTACGTTTAATTGGATAGATAATCTTCGTGAATAATCATTTGTATTCAAACTCTATAGTTCATATCCTCTAAAGGGCTCGTTTAAGCTTTAAGAAGCTGTATAACTTTTCTAGATGGAAAAATTTATCGAATAAATAGTAGTTTCTCCATAATATTAATTGTAAATCGTTTCTCGTTTCACTCAGAGTGACTATAAGGTTTTATTAAAATATATACGAATACATTATATTTAAGTAACATTTTCATCCATTATACCTAACTGTATTTTATAAATCGTTTGAGATTCTGGGACGTGATTCGCCCGTCTCCCGTCAAGTCTCAACCTTGGCATTCGAGAAAAAGTATTAACGTCGATAAAATTGCATTTCATTCAATCGAATATCACTTGTTACATTTATAATAATATAGTATAGTGCATAAACGAAGTTGATCTATCGATTCGCCGTGTCAACGTGTCAATCTTTTGTTCGCAAGTAACCCACAAAACGACTCTAGACTACATTTAGTTGATTGTGATATTATACAAGCGAATCACACAATGCGCTCATTTGCCACGAGGGCGTATCACGTATGTATCAAAATGCACCACTGTCATAGATCATAAATTGATAATTTCTTCTTTATACAACCGATTCGCTGAGGCGATAGTATAAAAATAGTTTTCTCTCCGTGAAAAATCAATGTCTTGTCGATTTCAACTGTGAGTCTAAATTTGCAATTGTATAATATAATGTTGAACCATCAATTATTATTATTATTCTGTTAAATGTATATATATATATATATGTATTAGTTTACCTAAGTTGTCTTTTCATCAAGATGAAAGTATCTATGATTTTATGGGCGTTACCCAAATGAGCACATTTTTTGGAAAATACTCCATAAAAAGAGCACAAATCAAGGGCCGTCCATACAAAATTTTCGGGGTCCTGGGCATAACACTTCAGAGGAGCCTAAAAAATGTTTTGTATTCCAAACAAAACAAAATTTTATCCCCGTTAATCCTGCCATTCAAAATGTTCAAACCGTCAGAATCAATATAGGTTACAAAATTTTTTTTGGAAATAGGAAAATGGAAACTAAACTTAATTCATTCCTTGGGTTCTAATCATATTTTGGTAATACATCGATCGCGTTTGTTCATTATTCTAAATTATGTGTGAGTGGTGTGAGAGATGACTATTTATTATTCTTTATATTATTAACTTCCTTCGTTCAGAGAAAGAGAAAAAAATTAATAAATAAACATCATTGTAAAATCGTAAGTTTTTTCTCTTTGCTCAGAATCTAAAATAATAGAATAAATATTGTAAAAAAAAAAAAAAAAATAACTTCTTCATTCCACTCGCATAAAGTGGTGGGTAGGTATAATAAAAAAAAACCGCGAAAATAGTGTGTATGTGGATTATGTGATCAGGTCCACATCAACCCGTGGCCATACGTATACCTAAATGAAGCATTGAAATGGAATACGCTTAAATTAACCCCTATTGAAAAGAATTGAATTTATTACCGTATCGAAATATTGTATCCCTTGCTCAATCGGATCACTGATAACGAACTGTTATCATACTTTAAAATTATTGTTATTGTTTTTGTATATCTTATCTAATATGATAATATGAAAATTTAAAGTGGTACCAACCAAATAAGAAAAAATAATTTATTTTTCTCAAAATGGTCACTCTTGGCGCATTCCATTTGATTGTTTCAATTCACTATATACGTAACAGTATACGGTATGGCCCCTCTATTTATGTTCTTTACTCTGTGGTCCACATTCATATTGTGTTAAATATTATCGATTACATAAACTCGGCAATAGAGGTTTTTAATCTATATTCACTGTATTGCACCGAAGAGTTGCCCGTACTATAAGTGGAAACTACTGAAAAAAATTGCATTACGTGTTCCGTTTTCAAAATGGAAGCGTATTCTTTGTATGGGCACGGCAACGGACCGGCACAATAGAACAAGAACGTCTACGCTTTATTTTATAACCAAAACGAATGTATCTTGAACTCGCACTCAAAACTGTGAGGCATACTTACAGATGTCGATTTTCGTTTGATTACTATTTACAATCGTTCGTCACAATTATATTTGATCAACCGACGTACGAATAGGTTTTGATATTTATACAAAAAAACATATATATATATATATATATTTATTTCAACTCGTACTGTCATACACTCGTGGAAATAAAATACATAAATAACGGATAGGGGGTTAATTGGGTTGAGAGGTAGGAGGGGGTGGTAATAAAGTTTCTTCGTAACTTTTACGAATAATATACGTGTGTTGTTTAATCGAAACTACGCGATGATATTGATTATTCGTTGAAAGTTTGTTCCCATTTAAGCCTCAGCTCCGAGTGTACTTAATATACTGTGCATACACTGTTCAGGGTGATTTTTAAAAAACATACTCACCCCTTTTCGAACCCCTCCCCTCCCCTTGTGTAATGAATAAATTCGAATTGTTTTTTAATGCACAATTTAAAACACTCATAAAAACTAGGAGTTTATGAAAATAATTGGAAACCCTACTACTAGTACTAACTATTGATATTCCGAAAAACAAATTTCTTTCGTATATTTTGATATTTAAATTAAAATCGAAACGTTCATAGAGATATAAGCATTTACATTTTTTTTTTTTTTAATAAAGGGTATCATCTCAACCCTTTCAGACAAAGAATTATTTTCTTATAGCTTAATTTTTATTTTAATTATCTCATCAATTATGCATAAATAAACCAAAACACGTTATAAAAAGTGTTTCATACATTTTGTAATGAATATTGGTATGTCTTTTGTGAAGGAAACATTAAGCGTTTACGGAGTCAATAATGCATCAAATCCAAAATTTTTTTTTTATATACTATGTTTTTTTTCTATTTCATGATAATGTGCAACATACTTATGTATAACCTTAGTCTTCATTGAAGAAAAAAAAAACATCTGCTGAATAATATTGTTTGGTCAACTGATAACAATAAAATTAGTACTTATATCATCATATTTTTTTTTTTGTAATAAGATTTGTATTTTTTGGCATCGTACAAGCTCAATGTCCCTCCAGGAGAACATATATAACAGCTGTGATATTATCACTTCTATTCTGGTTGGAAAAGTTTTGATCTTTGATACTACTTAACTATGATATTGTGACGACAAAAAAAAAAAAAAAACAAATAACTGAATTTCCAAGTCAAGTGTTCCCCTCCAAAACAAACATTTATATACTATCAACAATAATCAGAAATTGGTTTTTCAACATATTTGTAACTTATATATTATGTAGTGTTATATTTTTGTTGAACGTAACGCATAATTGATTTTACGATTTTCGTAACCTGTATTAGTTTTATTCCAACGTACATGCATTTTTATAACGATAAAACAATTTTACAGAAACACAAATTTTAAAAATAATGTCACCCTTAAGGGGACATCGGATCTGAACGGGTTAAACTATTGAAAATAGTCAGTAGATATTAAGAACAATTTAAATGCCAAAATATTCGAGAAAAATATATTCACGCTTAGTAAGCTAATTCAATATTGTGAGTATAGTGGATGTTGTTTAAGTAAACCTGCAACCAACATGACTTGAAACCCTTCCGAATAATAATTCGAATATTGTTCCAATACGAAGAAAAAAGAGGAATGTTTATTTTTAAATAAATACACCCTGTGTATTATTATTATATAGCTGAGGCGTCAACAGTTTCCGCGTGCTGCAGGTGACGACGTATATTATATGTATATAATATCACATCGCAGACGTAATATCATATATACTTATTTCGGTGTGCGCATATTCGGTTTTTTATATTATAATATTTTTTTCTTCTTCTTCTTTTACTTTCCCGGTACGTTCTTGAAGGTTTCTTTTTTTTTTTTATCTCTCGTGTGCATACACGCGAGCGCCGGCAATGTGCGTTGAATATAATAATATTTTCTAGTCTCGTAGTGAGACGACAGGGTGTGATTGGGGGGTGGGGAGAGGTATACCGAGAGAACGAGAGAGTACGAAGAGAACGGAGACGACGACGAACGATGACGATGGAAATACAGTTTTCTCTTAAATTGGATTTTTTCCTCCTCCTTTTCGCGCTTCGCCGCCACTGCCGCCGACGTGCGCCCGTCCCGGCCATTAATTCCAGGATGTTCCCGAATTTCACCGCCTCCCTGCCACCCCTCTCCTCCTCCCCCTCTCCGCGTAACTGCCACAACCTCCGCCACTATATACGTGCGTTATATTAAAACGACTTCATTTTTTTTTTTTTTTTTTTTTTTTATGGAGAAAATATTTTCGAAGGAAAACGAGGGAAAAAGAAGTCGAGAAGAGTGCGCGTCGTCGGGTAGTAGTGTGTAGTGGGAGGGCGGTGCGAGCGAAAAAACGTCATATACGGGGAACAAACCATATTTTCTGAAATATTTATAATACACACGCGACTGAATTTATTAAAACGACATTCTCTCTCCGAGACTTTTATGTATAATATAAGAAATATAAGATATATATATATATATATATTTATTACTATTATTATTATTTTTTATTATTATTATTATAGTATTCGCGTTTCGCCGAAACTCCTCCGGGTTAAACGTTGTTATATTTCTGTGTGTGTGTTTGCACAAGGGAAAAAAGAAATTTCGCCTTTATTAAACTATATATACAGGGTGTTCGGGTAGTTTGCCGGCATATGCGATTTGTGAGCACTTTTTTTAACGCTACTTTCTAAACAACTTGTGTAGGAGGTATATCACGGTATACGCGTTGAAACAAAACGATATAATTATTATTCTCATTTCATTTTCCTCTCTCATCCTATGACTATGACGTATTGTCATAGTCCTGTTCTCGGGGCGGGGGAGGTCAGTGTGGATTCGAAATTAGTAAATGCGAATTGAATGACATCATAAAGAGTAGTTAAACGGTAAACCGTGGAAATCCATGACTGTTCTATATCGACGAGAAAGAGAGATATCGATATATGTTATATATATATATATATAAATATATGTTGCTTTTCGACTAGAACTTATTTTTATAAAATAGTATCACAGATTTAGGAAAAATCAGATGGTGCACTTCCTATTCAACCGGTGTGATTCTCAATAATGTAAACAAAGTCGAATCTGACTTTAAATCAGTATAATCACTTGTGGGCGGGGAAAAAAAAAATTATCGGTTTTAACTACACACACACACACACATATATATATATATAATTAATGTTAAAAAAAGTATATATCATTGGTTATTTTCCCAATTAATGTAAGTCTTTCATATGTTTTCGTTATGTATTATAGGTATGTACCTAAAATTGTATTTTATTCTTAAAAATTTTGTATTTTAGATTCTGAGCGAAGTGAAGAAGCTAGTGTTTTTACAATGATGTTTATTTTTTATTTTTTCTGTGTACAACTTTTTGTATAGAAATACTTGTCCAAAAGTTTCGATCAATAACTTTTTGAAACCGGATTTGCCTCTAGATTGTACTTTAACGAGGTCATTTTTTGAATTTCTCAATTCTTCAATTTTTTTTTTGGAAAAAACTACCCAAAATTTGACAAAAATGACTCGGAAACCATAATTTTTTGATCCGAATTTTATGAAAATTTAAACATATATGGAAAATCCTATAAAAAAGATTTAGGCGCAAGAAAATTTTTAAAATGTGAAAAAAATTTTGAACATTTTTCGAATAATTTTTTTTTTTCTTATATATTAACTTCCTTCATTCAGAATCGTTTTACTGAAGAAATGATTTATCGTTTCTTTAAAATTTAATACGCCCGTCAAGAAAATACCACCCGTCATGCGAAGTACACCCATCATGCGAAGTATGTCCGGCTTTTTGAAATTATTGTAACTTCTATTGTATTTGTCACTTTATTCGCTCTTATTATTATATAATTTATGTTTTAAATTGTTAAATATTACTCTCTATCTCTAGCACGAGCTAATAGTTTAAAAGAGATAGATAATCATGTAAACAAACTTAATGTTTTTTTTTGTATTTTATGTAATTGATGATGGTTTTAAAGAACTAAAAAAAAAAAAAAAATATCGACGGCTTTTTTATTGTTTTTGTCATGACGCTGTTGTATTCTAGACAGATCCAGTAACCTTTGTCAGTTATCTTTCGCGTGTTCTCGTGCCAAAAAAACTGTTTATATATAATACAATTTAGTAAAAGGCGTAAAAACTCGATTTTTCATATAATAATACGTGGTCGTCCCGAATCGAGGTCAGGCTGGTGGTCACGTGTAATCTGCAATATTATCGCGTTCCGTCGGCCACGCAGAGAATTGGCATTTTTCTTTTTAAATAGGTATACCATTTTTAAATTTATTCTCTTTTGCTCGCCATTTTCTGGGCCATAAACAGGTCTTTTTATATTCGTGCCGGAAAATCGTGTACACAATAATAATAATAATAATAATAATAATAATATGGTATATTTCGTTCGCAGCTGAAGTGAGCAAACATAATATTTTATTTCCGAGCCCTACGCTCGCACATTATAATTACACGTCGCGTATGCCGCGAGAACTGTTGAAAAAAAAAACGCGCTCCTGACGCGACTCGTTCGGGTCAGGTCAGGGGTAGATTTATACGCGTATAGAGTTTC
Organism: Stegophylla sp. TES_Ste_2020; assembly: GCA_025469315.1. NCBI lineage: Eukaryota > Metazoa > Arthropoda > Insecta > Hemiptera > Aphididae > Stegophylla > Stegophylla sp. TES_Ste_2020. The sequence continues at coordinate 23,328 of JAIPRM010003735.1, forward strand.
GTGCGAATATTAATGTGGCTGGGCGAGTGCCGCGTTCAATCATTCATGTTGCCGTTATTGCCGGCCGTTTCTTTTCAAAATAGTCGTCACAACAAAAAGGTCTCGTTTTCGTCGCGCAAACATGATAAAATATGAGAACTGCGCAATCTACACGTGCGCATTCTTCTCTTGTAGTAATAATTAAAATAATAATAAAATATTCATAATATCCCCGGCTGCTTCTTCCCCGGACCGCGTCCTGCCTTCTCGTACGCGCGTCGACAGACAAAAAACACCCAAGTGGTCGTTTGTCGCGGCCAGAACTCATTAAGTCGAAACGTGTACACAATGAGGCGCTCGTCACAGCTTTTTTTTTTTTTTTGATTGGAGTCGTCAGCCGAGCGCTTTTGTCTTTTGTAATGTTTTTTTATATATTTGTTATTACACACTCACTACGCGTCACTGCCCCGGTGGTGCAGCAGTATATACAGCTGTATACGACGACTTAAAAGTGTCCCTGGAAATGTTTATACTGCGACCGACCCTCGCCGGAGGTAAGGGTTGGGGGTCGGAAGAGACGGGGGAAAAAATAGTGATTTAATATTTAACGTCGGCGGCGGCGGCGGCGGTAGTAGACTCGAAACGTGAAATCTCGCCGTGTCCTTTGCTCGGAAATGTTTTTATTATAAAACTCACACACGCGCAGAACATACACACTGCACATTATATACGTGTGTGCGTGTATTATATGTATCCGTGAGCTTTCCTCGCCCGCGGCTCGTCGACACTGTATTATATTGTATACGCGAATAAAGACGAATAATAATTATAGTACTGGGGAAAATAAAAATTGAAAGGGTACTCCGGGAGAAATAATATAATATGTATATATACGTAGTGTGCACAAACATTCGCGACATACCAGCATAATAATAATAATAATAATAATATATGCGAAAATGGAACAAAAAACGAACCGGCTTATATACATATATATCTTACTCCGGTGTATACACTCTAGCATATAATGTATATATAAAGTACTCGTAGTTTTTAATTATTAAAAAAGCTCTCGTTGAACTACTACACGCGTTGAACTATACGCGTGCAATATACACACAATACGAGCGACGCGACGAAGAGATGAGTACTACTCGGCCGAAATAAATACGACTCTCGTTCAGACGCGTATAGCATTTTATATATATGTTATTATTATTCATTTTTTTTGTTTTGTTTTTAAGAAACTCGTTTCCACGCCTTTGTAAATTTTCACGCTTTAATCACGTATTTGTAAATTAAAAATTGAAATGAAAAAACAAAAAAAAAATAATGTAAATAAATGTCGCGTATTCGTTTCACAGACAGTCAACTCCTCGAAAACAACATTGCCGTCACACAGTCACGTCTTCTCGGTAGTGCTTTGCGAACGAAACGTCACCACTCGACGGAGAGCTGCTGTTGTCGAGTACTCGCGTGCACACTGCAACATCGCCGAAGAGACGTGCTAGCGAGGACGTCGTTGTCGAGTCGTTGCCGCTACGGGCAGTGGCAGATTTTCAAAAATTTCCTAGGGGGGGGGTGGTCCAGAAAATAATTACGAATTTCAACGGTATTATTTTAGATTCTGAACAAAGTGAAGAAGCTAGTGTTTTTACAATGATGTTTATTTTTTTTTATTTTTTTTTTCTGTTAACACTTTTTCGTATAGAAATACTTGTCCAAAAGTTTCGATCAATAACTT
>JAIPRM010003736.1:0-25045 GCA_025469315.1 Stegophylla sp. TES_Ste_2020
TTTTGTACATGTATTTCTATACTAAAAAGTGTTAACAGAAAAAAAAAAAAAGAAAAAAAAATAAACATCATTGTAAAAACACTAGCTTCTTCACTTTGTTCAGAATCTAAAATGTATTATTTATTAAATTTTAAATGGCTCTCATTCAGTCAATTTTGGTTTCAGAGCCATGGTTAATTGGTCAAAAAGACTAAAAAAAATTCAGTCTATCCGAATTTGGTATCAAAAATACCGGTTGCTATTAAAAAAAAATTAGTTTCATTGTGCATGCGCGTACCGAGAAGGTTAAAAATTTGAAATTTATCTGAAAATGTGTATTTATATACTACTAGCTTGTGAAAAGAAATTCGATTTTTTCCAACATAATCCTTCCGAGAAATTCAATGTTCCCTAAATTGGTGAACACACGGTATACCTATTGTTCAATTTCATCTACGTATACTTCTATAAAAGAGAGTGGTATTTTCTTTTACACATGATAGTAAATTTTTTATTAATATTGATGTATTTAAGAAACACAGCCTAGCTTAACACAACTTACTTAAGTATAATATTTTAATAGAAATAAGTATATAATATGGTAACTTTTAAACATGCCGATCCTAACCGATTTTAGAAATCCTACTAAAAAATAACATTTTTCTATTTTTTCCTCCTTATAATCTTCTTAGAGATTGAATAACGAAAATTAAGGTAATAAAAATTTAATTATTTATATTAAATAGTATGTATGCTAAGTTTAAAAAAAAATCCGACTAAGAATTAACGTTTTTCCATTTTTACCTCTATTTATCCATTTAAGCCTCTTTAGAGACTGAATAACGGAAAATGAAGTTATAGATATTTCATTATTTGAGTTACATAGTATATATACTAAATTTCAAAAAAATTTGATCAAAAATTAACGTTTTCCATTTTTACTCCTTTTATTCCTTAAGAGATTAAATTTCGCAAAATCCGTCCTTAGACTTTAGAGCACATCTCCTACCTATATACTATCTAGCTGTTAAATTTCAGCTTCTTACATCAAGTAATTTCCGAGATTTCTTGTATAAAAGAAAATACCACTTTCTTATATATACATTATACAATATACAATATACATATTATATATAGATTGCTATAATTTACAGAGTCCACTCATTTTATTGTTGTTTCCGATTGCTACAATAATTAATTAGATTTTATAATTTATAAGATTATAAAATATAAGTTATTGATGCCTATAGGATCAAAAACCCATTTGAACATTTTGAACATGATATTATATAATGCATATTAAATACGCTACAAACAACAATCGGCTTAAAAAAAATGACTTAAAATAAACTTTAGGATAATGACGCGTAAAATAAGTATTATTACACTGGAAACCATCAGACATAGTAATATCAGAAAAATAGGAGAGAGATTTGATGCGTGAAAATATGATTCGCCCCACCTAGTCTTTGGAACTTATCGAAAACTGTCATTGTGTTTGTACAATTCATTGCCTGAAATCCGTCAGAAAATCAATATCAATAAAAAAACGCCTAGGAATATTATCCTCGGTATAATGACTAAATAGTAAATGGTTAAATTATACGTACGTAGGTACATACATAATACACTGGCGAGCAACAATATGATGTAGGTACAATTCATGTGGTTCTTCATAATTCGTGTACATTATTATTACGTATCCATTGTACTTTTCTGAGACATCCTGTCATGACGCACGAGCGTATCCATATAGTTTTTACTCGAGGTAGGGTTGATAAAAACAATGCATATGAATACCTATAGTGAATACCGCAGTTCACCAAGTCCACAAACCTTGTGTTATTCTAAGGCGCAGTTGTTGACACCATTCTCGCGTATACTTGGAAAATAAATTCTTATACACCGTTACTCGCGTTCTAAGATTGAGTCCGCGGTCGAAAATATAACTGATATATTATGATTTTACACTACCTATATTGCGATTGCATCACAGAGGATAAATTACGTTCAATAACTCTAATCTTTAAATAATATTAACATTTTCTCAAACTTCTTTACGGGAATATCAGTAATCTTATGTAGCTATTAGCTATCTAGTATAGCAATTCCTAATAGGTACCTATTTAGTATTGAATACGTGGGTGTTTTAGACAGTGCTTTTACTTGGATAATCTAAAAATAATGAAATAAAATCGTTGATGCCCATGTAAACTTTGACTCGTGAAGATGTACTAATTTTGAAAACATTTCGGAGGATTAAAATCTATTTCAATTTAAACGGTCGACGGCTTTGATCACGGGCGTGTAAGGAGATTCATCAAGGGGAAAGTCCAAAAATCACAGGTAGACATATTGTTTTTGCTTGCAAGATTTCAATAAATTTTTGAACTTGTAACAATAATTTTTCTTGTAGACCTTTTATTCTTATATAAGGGAGGGGGAGCGCTATAACCCGGAATCGGTAGTCAGATACAGTTCGACGTATAGATAAAATTGAAATATAATTAGACCGTATCAAAAAAAAAAAAAGTTGGCTTCAACTCTAATAGATAGATAGTTATAGACTCAAATAAAAAACTCTCAAAAGGGCAACTATCTTGCTTATTCCTCGCAAATTTTATTTTTTGGTTTAATTAACATAGGAAATTCTGATTTTTACTTAAAAAATCATAACTCAAAAACAAATCAATAGCCCAACAATACAGGAAAGATTTTAAAAGTACCTAATGATTCAGAAGTAAATACTCGAATATGGTAGTGAATATAAAGTAAAGTAAAGTAAAGCAAAGATAAGAAAAGTATAGACGAGAAAGCCAGATAAACTTCACACCACGAGTATTCTTGCTCTTCGGGTCATATACTCTTGGTGGGTGTGTTGAAAATAATGAAATAAATAAATAAATAAATAAATATTATTAACTTCCTTCGTTCAGAATCATTTTACTGAAGAAATGAATCGTTTCTTTAAAATTTAACACGCCCGTCAAGAGAATACCACACGTTGTGCGAAGTACACCTATCGTGCGAAGTATGTCCGGCTTTTTAATAATGTATAATGTAGGAATTTACACATCACATTTCTTCTTTCGTGTAGGAGCTTACATTTTTTCATCGTTTTTTTTTTTTAATGATGCGGACATGAACAATCGGATATTTTTACCTGTATGCAAATAGTTTTACTCAGACATTTTTACCATGAATATTTGTACTGTTTACCGTTTTATAGCCCATTTAGTGAATACCGCACTCTAGTATATTTCTTGTTTTTTTTTAAGCATAGATTTCGCACGTGATTAATAATTAATATTTGTTTAAAATAATTAACAATATTTATATAATATAATATTAATAATGATGATTTGTAAAATGTAAGGCATTTTATTATATCAATACAATTTTTACACTCTAAAATTATTTATTTTTATACTTCTTATTTTTTTTTTGAAGCGTGACATTCGTAGTTGTGGATTATAATATTTAAAAACTTATTCATGGTATATTCATTAGTTTTAATGATTTGAAAAAAATCTTCATTACTTCATCATTTTTATGAAAATTATATGAATCAAATGGATCACTGAAATCAGCTGGGAATGATTTTTCGAATGCAAAGTGTGATTTATCGTCACTGTAGATTTAATAATTATAATAATACAAGGTATACATGACTGTCACGCGCCTTGGTGAGCGATGCGTGACGAGCATCGAACACCGGTTTAATGTACTGTGCACACAGCACACCGTCCGAAAAGCAGAGCGAAATACACGTATATTACTTATGCATTCATTCATTTTCCTGTAGTAGTAGCGGCAGACCACTAAAAGTGCTTTACAACAGTGAAGGGATTAGTCACATATTATTTTCTGATTTTCTTCATTTTAATAAAGTAGTTAAAACATTCTAACTTTACAGGCGATAGACTATGTACGCATATTATCCTCCGTATAATTTCTGTCCACGCAATTGCTCCAAGCCCACGCATGAAGCCACTCGTCATCCAAAACCAGGTGGTGCAGATAATAATAACAATAAGTGGGTCCTATGACCTATGACTACATGGATTAAAGATGAAGTGCGTTCCAAAATATTTAATTCAACAAGCGGTGCATGAATTACGTTCTGTGTTCCTCTAAATAACAACACAAATTTCATCCCTACAAATAGTACTAATCTAGCTAACCTACTTCCTAAATTGCAACCTAGGCCGTAACTGAAAATAAATTTTGAGGGATCCAAAAATTCTTGTCAAATTTTATTATTTTTCTCTATTTTTTCACTTTTTAAACAATTTTGGAACGGGGATACGGACCCATGGAGCCCCCCTTAGTTACAAACTTAATATTAATTATAAAACAATAGGACATGCGAAATAAAGAGTTGTATGTACGTTTTTAGTTGTTATAAACGAAATTATTAATTCAGTTTGTTTTATTATGTTTGAAAATAATGTTTTTACGTAGAGTTAAGTGTATATTACATATTAATTCATTTGATTTTTGTTTGTTTTAAATAATCAGAAATGTGGATACCCATTACTAAAAATTGAAACTCGTTTATTCATTTAAATAGATGCAAAATGATATTACGACTTTTTTTTAGTAACTGCTAAATTAATTCTTGTTGCGTAATTCTTAGTCAGCACTCAGCCAGCATAATATGTTTTTGTATAAACTCATGAATATTATTTTTCATCTACTTTTTGAGATACAGAATGAAAATTTATTGATGAAATAACACTGTACATATTAGTATTATATAAGAAATATATTTTATTATTTCTTTTTATTAAGTTTGAAAATAACTTCTTCATCCACAATATTTTTTTAGTATTTGTATACCATTAATTAGATACATTGAAAATAAATTACTATAATAGGTTATACACTTAGACCAGTGCTTCCCAATCTATTGGTTGCGAAATATTTTTGATGGGTCGCTGTTCATGAAAAATATCTTACTTTTTATTTTTTATCGCAGTGGGAAATATTGTGTAACAAAATCCAGTCAGTCGTCACACTACATTTTAAATTAACAATTAAATGCTTTCATAATATTCAAATGTATATTCATTAAAATTTGTATTTAACGGCACATTCAATATTTTATTTGTAATCACTAATCAGTATTCAGTATTTTTTTTAATTAAATAATACAATAACTTATTATAAAATAAATAATATAGTAATATAATATAAAAATATAAATATTATATACAATATTAATAATATATTAAATATATATTATTATATTATATTAAATACTATAAAATATGATAAAACTTAAAAAATATATATGTAAATTTATTATAGTACACTTGTTTGTTTTTTTTAAAGAGGAGGAGGAGGAGGAGGAAGAGGTGGGTCGTCCATCTAACTAAAAGTAATTTTGTGGGTCACCATGGTAAAAAGGTTGAGAAACACTGACTTAGACCATTATAAACCAAACCTTATGTACCTTATTTAAATGATTAATTGTAAATTATAATAATATTAAAACAGTTTGTTAATTAAGTTGATTAATATCGTTGGGTCGGAATTCGAGTGAATAAAAGATTTCCGGACACAATTCATGTTTGGGTGGGTACCTTTAATGTCGCAGGCTTCGAGGCCGCGGCAAACATATGCGCGCAACGAATTCCGAAAATCGCGGATCGGCCGAAGAGTGGACTATGAGAGTGTATTATGACTGGACTATGAGATTTTAATTTTATTTCTGGTTTTCAAATTAAGTATAGATGGCATTTCCCCCCCCCACCCATCGAACCACCGTTTTGAACACGTCAATTTTATTATTGCGGCACAATATCACTCGCTTAAAACCCGGTCATCAGAAATGACAATAAGACGTGACAAAGTAGTAAAATATACCCATTGATAGTGGGTATGTATAATTATTATATGTCACGTCGCGGTATGGCGGACATGTGCTCGTAACGAGGACCGTCCGGTGAGAGCCGGTACACGGCGGGGGAGGGAAAAAAAACGGATTCCTAGGGGTGTTCGCCGGAGAATCGGGGTGTGTGCGCGCGGCAGCACGGGCGTATACAACCCCCAGGCGAATACGAATAACCGCCGCTGGATAGCGCGTCGGGAGTCAGACCGGAGGGCACCATCAGCGACGACCGTCCGCTGCCGGTCGCAACAGCAGCAGCAACGCCGAGCACCGTCGAGCGCGAGCGTGCGACCAGCAGCAGCAGCCAGCAGCGCCCCCGAGAGCCTGTAATGATTTTCTAAAATGGCGTCACACGCCGCCGCCGCGACAATTGACATTTCCGGCAACGTCCGCACGTAGCGCGCACGCGTTTTCCATACCTATATACCGCGGCACCGTCGTCGCCGCCACCGACCGGTTACACACGCACAATCGCTGCCCGTCGTCGTCTCTGCCGCCGCCGTCGTTGTTATTGTTTTTTTTTTTTTTTATTGTGTGTTCATACTCGTTCTCCGTCTATCTATCTCTCCCTCACACTATCTCTCTTTCCATTCACTCCTCGTTTATTGCAATAATAATAATAATAATAACAATTACTGCGGTGTATATTATTTTATCTTTACGTTCGCGGCGTCAGACGGCGGCACACGTATCGTCCGCGAAAGACGTTTGTCCGCGCTTCCCGTGTACCGGATCGATAAACGCGTCGCCGTCGTGCGTGCGCGCTAGTTTGTACGAAGTACAACGAATCCGTATACTGCTTCAACGTCGCCGTCGAGGTTTCCGACCGTGATACGACGTCGCCGCTGCCGACGCCGCGGCTCACGCGTCCGCGTTCCGAATGTCTCGATGACGGCCGTCGGTAAGAAGTCGCCATCACCGCTACGGTAAACGACGGCGACGACGACACCAAGCCGCCCACACCACGAGACGTGTTCTCCGAAGACAATGGGTGAGTTAACAGAGCAGTTCAATATTCGTCTAGGTCACTCGAAACTTGTAGGATCGACCACACCTCCGTGCCGGACCCTGGTACGTCGCGCGCGATGCATTTTTTGTCCCCACGGATCGGTGTAAGTCGTGCGTGCCCTCGTCCACGTACCTGGTCTCTTCTCCGTCACAACACTCCTCTGCCATAGGTCTCCCCCCCATTTTTCGTTAGGTTTTCTTCCATCCCTTTGAATTCCGTACATCTCATTAGACGTGCACTGGGCGAAAACAGTCGTATAATTTGTCGAGTTCCTTGATGATCGTAGGTAATGTGATTGGTACTCATGAGAAACCTCGTGAGAAACGTTCAAACTCACTCTTGCGCTCTAGTCATTCATGTATCCAATGGCATTATGAAGGGCTCAATTTTAGATATGTACTTGCCTACTTTTGCCGCATGTACCTTTATGTAAAAGGTGGTGTCCACTCCTTCGGTTGGAGTAGGTAAATATAGGTACCAGAACACAATTAGGTTGGTACCTATAAAGTTGTTGATTTTGTCAAAAAACAAATAGGTATTTTATTTTAATAACTTGAAAAATAAGCAAAAGAATATATATATCTAATATAATATGCTCAATTATATGAAAATTGCACTTGATAGGTATGCCATTTCTTGTATGTACCTACATATTAACCAACCAATCACTTGAATGAACATGATGGAATAAGAATCCATTGCTTTAAAGTTTAACTTACCTATTAGATAGTTGTAATATTTAGATAGGTAGTATGCTGAGTACAAATTAGTTGTGTCACAACTTATCCAGGAACATCAATAACAATATTCTGTAATACCTAGATTAAAAATTTAATGAGTCAGGAATAAAATTGATGTACCTAATTAGGTTCCTACATCAGGATCAGTAGGTAGTGAAAAACTAAAGAAAAAAAAATGTGCCATTCAGTGTTTAACTTAACAAACAAGACTTCACATATTATACCTACCTAACTATTTAACCAAATTTAACCATTAATGTTTCAGGTCATTATCATTAAATGATACGTAAAACATGTTTAGGTTTCAGTTTTCTGCTGTAGGTACAAATGTTTAATAGGTATAGGGAAATGACCTATCTACATGCAGACGAAATTAAACTCTTAAATTCTTGTTGGTGAAAACTGATAGTATGATTTGATTTCCCTAAGACTAAATTTAATAATTTGAGCTAAATGGTAGATAGATACCTACTAACATTTAGGCCATTTACCTCAAATTTTTAAAATTCTGCTTTATAATTAAGCTCTTGGTTAAGCTAGATACATAATTTCTGGCACAGTTTTGATATCTATGTAAGAAACAGGCCAAAATGTATTTGTACTAGCCCATATTAGCTATTTTAAAATCTGAAGTAGGAAAAATGCATAGGTATTCCTGCCACCCCCAAATGACGCCCCTGAATAAAAAGTTAATTAAGTATAAATCAGATTTCAGGAAGTGTTAAGAAAATTATACAATTCTATAGCAAATCATGTAAAATCCTAAAGTGTGGGTAAGAAATAATTTAAATTTGTAGATTAATCGTAATTACAACTGTGGTAGTCTTGGACAGTTAGTAACTTTAATTGTTACTGATATACAAGATTACATTAATTATTAATGAAGTTTTGTATGTCCGTAAAGTTCCAAAAAAATTAGGGTGAAAAAGAAAAAAAGTAGTTTAAAATATAATTGATCCCATTTGATTTAAGTGCCTATCATGTATAACCTAACTTTAAGGCCTCAAGACAAGTAGCAAATAATTAGATTTTAATTAGACAAATAAATGGGTACTAGTGATATTGAACACTTTATTAACTTGATCAGACAAGATGATTAACTATACCTAAAGTTCTGATAAATATGGTTAGGTACTGTTCTATTTGTCTCAGTCTATCCACTGAGTACCTACATAATAGTACAATTTGTATATCAAAGTGTTTGACAAACTTAGTGTGATTTGAACTTGGATAATACATAAAATTGAGTTTTTTCCAAGGATTTTTCATATAAAAGATAAATGAAACTATTTTTTTGAAAAAAAATATTTTCCACTACCTACCAACCTACTTTTTTTATTTTTTTTACTGAACATTTTTGAGTTTTTAATTTTCTTAAATAACAATCATTACTTTTAATGTAGGTAATATTCTAAAAAAAAAAATTGGTTTTGAAAATTTGAACATTAAATTTTTGTTCTATTTTGATCAATCTAGTTCTGAGTTATAAACATTTAAATTTTAGAATAACATAATCGTGGCAGCACATTTTTGCGAATTATCCCTTACTTAACACCCAACTACTCTAAGCTTTAAATGGTTATAAAAAGGTATCTCTTAAAATATTGATTGCAAAAGAAAAATTATAAATATCAAACATTTCAAAAACAATAAATCAAGAAATAAGTATTCTCTTTCCCAACATTAAGTTATAAGTAATAGTTGTAATAGTTGCCTACCATTTATGATAACTAAAAATCTCATAAATAAAATGGTTTAAAAATAATTTTTTGCCAAAAAATGTTTTATTTGTGTTCTAAATTTTATACAAAAAAGAAAAAAAATCAAATTTATCTATTATAGGTAGATACTGTGTGAAATCACAATGATCATATCTTTGTGAAATACTGTATAAGGTATGTATTTATTAGTTTAAAGCCTCGTTTAAAGCTATTATTTTCAAAAAATAAAAAACCTATAATATATTGGTATATAAAAATAAAATAAAATAAATAAATAATAATAAAAAAATCAATGAATAGTTATTACACTATAATATAAAGTGTGGAACAAATCTAGTTTAGCGGCCCATCGGATTTTCAAAATTTTTTTTGCTCATTATATGTATTTTTGGCTAAAGAAATGATGGTGCAATCAGAATTTTTCGGTCGGACTTACTTTTTCAAGTTATAGTAATTTTAAGTTCACGTAATATACCGTATTTGGTTAAAAGCATATGGAAATATCTGGTAGGAAAATCCATATAGATGTCCAGTGGTGAGAATATGTTGATAATACTTCATGCAATGTGGTTCAATTCCCATTGTAATTATTGTTTATCGAGTGATGACAATACTCCAGGAAGTAAAATTTCTCTCGCCAAACTCCTCTCGCTTGCTTCGCAAGCTCGTGTCGCGCCTCTCGCGCTTTGCGCGAGGCATTTAAATAGATAACAACCCTCGGCTTGCTGCGCAAAGTGGGAATGTTTCGGCTTGATAATCGATTTAATCTATTTTTAGTTATTGTTCCATTGGACAACTACAATCAATGTAATATATGGGTTATTATGTGGTTTTAACAAAATACAGTATTTTGCGCGAACTTAAAATTGTTATAACTTGGAAACTAAGTCCGACCGAAAAATTCTGATTGCACCATCATTTTTTTTAGCCAAAAATACATATAATGAGCAAAAAAAATTTTGAAAATCCGATGGGCTGTTAAGCTAGATTTATACCTAAAGTGTTATAGTATAATAACTATGCATTGATTTTTTTTTTGTATTACCTATTTATTTATTTTATTTTATTTTTATATACCTATATATATATATATCATAGGTTTTTTATTTTTATTATTGAGTATTAATCTTTAAACATTTTATTTTGTTTTATTGTTCATTATTTTCAATTGTGTTTAGCTGTACACATTTCATCTGTATGCAGTTGTTGCGTCTTTAGTTTTTTTTTATACCTACCTATTTTGTATCATTATTAATATTGATAAAGTACTTATCTGCAAGTGTTACGAGTAAGTACATACTTAATTAATTTTAATCTGAAGCAAAAGTTAACAATCATATCATAATCATGTGTTCAAACACTATATCCATAATAGGAACCAATGGTATATCTACCTAATAAAAAATTGTATCTACCTACCTGTTTTCCCAGTTATTGTTATTCATTACTTATGTACAAATAAAAATCATACCAAATATTCAAGTTGTGTTATTCTCCTACATTATATTCAAATATCTAAGTTGCCTATGGTACATACTTCTATTGTTAACTGTAGAGTTACAGAGCTTAAAACCTTAGTTATTCAAAATAATGTTCAACAAAAATCTCAAGCCATTCTCAGCTTATACATGTGACCTTAATGATATGTTTTAAAAGTGAATGGGTAATGACAAATAAAGAGACATAGAAAATAATCAATATAGTTGGCTACCTTTATTATTATGCATAATTGAGGTAGGAATACATATACTATACCTATTTAATTTACTTATTATTTAGTAAAATTATTGTGTACCTATTTGTAATCATTTTAAATCTATGTAGCTATCAAGCACGCCCCAAGGAGAGGGTGAAGGGGGCAGTCGCCCCTCCCATAGCAATTTTTGAAACAAAAATTATGCTCTTTGTTATTAAAATAATAATTATAATATTAAACAGCAAAACTGCTCTTGATCTCTTTGCAAAAAGCCTGAAAATTAGTCAGCTGTTTGGAAAAAATTAATTTATTCCAGATAGGCTACCTCTTTGTAAAGATCCTAACTTATTCATAAAATAGCGGATTTTCCCTATGGTCTACGATACAAGTTATAATATATGGTACATCATAGTATATTATGAATGATAATATCTCTGATGTAAAGTACTGATCATGGTTAGATAAATGTATAAAACTGTGGTATGTACAAAATAGATGTGACAAACTATTGATATACAATATATTTTTATTATACTTATATGTATGTAATAATACTTTTTTACATAATCTTATTTATAATGGCTATAGATATGGGTTGGGACTTGGGGAACTAAAGAGCTAAGCTACAACTATAATAACATTAATAACTGAAAAAATTATCCGCCACCCACTAATATTTATTATCTTTACGTCTCAGTTTAAAATAGCATCTCATTAAAAAGTAAAATTTACTTAAGTTCCTCTGAACATTTTATAGATATGCCTTAAGTGAATAGGATAAAAAAAATTGATGGGCTTACTGGCCAACATGTTTATTTGTTCGATTTAGCCTCCTTAAGAATATAAACCTTTTGCAATTTTCAAAATGTCTGGAAAGGCTTCAGTTATTTATTTAATAATTTTTTTTTCTGGGGGGGGTAAGTCCCTCAAGCTCTCTATAACTGCACATATGTATGCTTATAATAAGTATTGAGTTAAAATAAATTCACCCCTCCTAGAAAATAGTCTAGAGACGCCCTGATAGCTATTTACATTCTTGATGTGGAAAATTTAATCCTATGTTTGTTTTTTTATCTAGTTAAGTACTTTAAAATAAATTTATATATTTTTCTTTTAAATAAAAAATTAAGTTCAGAAAATTATTTTAATTAGCTAGTACCTACAGAATTTTGGATTATTATTTCTTTACAAAAAAGTGTAAAATAAATAAACATCATGTAAACTGCATGTCTTATTTTTTAATTTTTGTTGATATAAACAATATATTGATACCTAAATAATTAAATATATTTCTAACTCTTGATAATTCTTACAAATATAATCTATTTTTAATGAGTAGGTACCTATGTGATAGTGTATCATATGTATATTTTTAACTCTAGGTACTATTAAAAAACTACAATTTGTTTAAATATGCAAAATTGTTTTTGGATATTAGTAAAAAATCAAGGTTACCTTTTCAAAATCTAATACCTATTATGTATGTAATGTTCAAATAAAAATGCTAAATTAATTTTATCTCCTCGAAGGTAACCCCTAAAGTAAAAGTTATATTGGCGTGATAAATATTGCTAGGTCTGTCAAAAAAAAAAAAGTAAATATTATCTATAGTTCATTTATCATTCTATCTTCTCAGTTTCCATCATTTCTTGAAAGAGATTTATTATTCTGACTTGGTTATTCATTATTTTGTTATTAATGCCATTTTATTTTTAATTTGTTACCTGTCAATGTTTAAGGTATTTATTTATTTATTTTTCTACATTTTGTTAAGAAACTATGAGTTATTTAAACTGTTGGTTTGAATTAATGAATTGTATAAATTTCTTAGAATTTGTGGCGTATTTGGAGAAGGCTGTGATGGGTGGATCATAAAACCTTGGGAGTTTTTTATTTATCAAGATATAATTATAAATGTTCAATCTATCTAGGCCATTTTTCAAAGGAGAAGAATTAGGACGAATTTGCTATAACTATTTATACTTTGCTATCTGTTACTAATACGATTATAATAAAATAATTCATTTTAATTTTTATGTCAAGTGCAATTAAAAAAATCTTATTCAAATTTGTTCACTTTATCATTGATAACTATGTTTTTTTCAGGTACAAGATTTAAACAAATTTACATCATTTTTTGTCAAATATTTCATTAATAATACTAGATAATTAGTACTATCTAATAATCTTATTTTTGTTATAAGTATAAATTTATGCATAAAAACTAGTAATATATCAGTTTTTTTAATATAGCATGGTTGTATGATCTATTTAATAGGTTTGAAAAGACTGGGTATGGGAAGCTATCAGAGATGTGACTATTTACTCAAATGTGGAAGGTAAAAACAAAAAATGTATGATTAGACTGATGAAAGAATATTTCAGGTTGAGAATAGAACAATTATTTACAAATATGTTTTAGAATCTATAAAATATAAATGGATTTGGAGGCTGAGCCCCAAAGGTAGTATGATGTGTAAAGACAATTTACGAATTGCCCCTCTTTAGTGGAGCTTCAGATACGCAACTGCTAAGAACATTATTGTTTTGCATATAATTAAATTAATTGTTTATTTTATTTGTTGTGTTTTGTCTTATGTAGTCATCAAAATTTAATTTTAGACAGTAATTATTGATTATAAATTGTATTATAATAAAATAGGATATTTTATTATCAATACAATTTTAGGTAATTTACTATAGGTAGTTATTTTAAGGATTATTTTGTTATAAACTAAAAGTGTTTCTAAAGCTTTATTTGTACAAAAGCAACACAGCAAAAATATACTTATAAATTGACTATAATCATCATTGATAGTGGGTTCCCTCTATTGTGTTTTGTTGTTTAATACATGGCATGGAAAGGAGCAATGGTTGTAATGAACCAATTGACATTCTATTCTGCACAGAGGTTTCCTGTATCATTTAAAAAAATATCTCACCCAACCTATGTATAAATTATGCATGAAAAAAAACAACATTTGAGTATGTATTAAGTATGTAAATATAGTATCTATATTATTACAATTTTTGAAATATGTGAACAAAAAAAAAAAAAAAGACACTTTGTATTAGTTGGTTTTTACTAACTTTCAATTTATTTTTGCAGATGAAAAGGGAAGATAAAATTTAATTTTTAGTGCATTACAATAAAAATTAAATAATAAACATGGCTAGAATGTTGCAAGAAAATGTTGTTACCTATAAAACACCAGCTTTGGCACACTTATTCCATTCATTTCCACATCTAAATGTTAGTGGTCATCTTGTTAACTCTGTATTCGCACCACGGAGTGAACTTTATTGGGAAGTAAGTATCGCAATTACATTACCCATAAGTAAATACAATATGTCTAATAATAATTATTATATTTTAGTCACTAGGTATTCTGGGTTCAATTCCTTCAGTTTGGTTGATATTTACAATGTTTTTATTATTAATTTATCTTATGACAAGATGCTGTGATCGAAAACCTCGACCAAGGCATAGTATTGTTGTGCTCAAATGGACCTTAGCAATATTTACTGTTTTATCATGGTAACAATTTTTGAAGAAATAATAAATAATAAATAGTTTTATTACATTTTTTATATCGAGTATCCAAGGTATTTTATAACAATTTTTTATTTTTGTTTTATCCAGTATGATGCATAAATGTCTAATTTTTTTCACTATAATTTAGGACACTATGGAAATTACATTTTTATGAAAAAAATAATTTTTATTTATTTTATCTAAGAGATTTTTAGTTTTTTGAAAATGGCAACCACTTTTTTTAATTTAATATTCTGAAAGAGAAAGTTTTTAAAATATTAATTCCTAAATATTTTTCAATTTGACCAATATTTTAAGAAATACAAATATTTAAAGTTTAGAGTAGCCGAGGGAAAAAACAAGGGATTACCGGAAAAAACTTTGTTACTTAGGATTGCCACAAGTCTGAAAATCTGAAAAAATTCGGGGAATTCAGTATTAAACTATACTTTTTATAGAATTTTCAACCACGCCAATTTTAAAAAAACCAAATAATTTGTTTCTACTTATATGAATTTTTTACATATTTTTATTTTTGGTGCAACTCATATATTATCAAAAAAATATTTTGTATCCAATAATTTGTATTCTATTTATAAAACTAAAATTAATTTGAAGAATTGAGCTGAGCTTTTTTTTATCCTGTTAATTTTTTATATTTATATCAATTTATTTCATTCTGTACAATTTATAAAATTTCTTGGAAAAGTCTGGAAATTTCATAATTAAGAATCTGGCAACCCCTAGTCACCATTCTGCTACTCTAAACTTTAAATATTTATACTTTTTAAGTGATTTAACTAATGACCTATTGGCTATTGGTTTACTAAATAATATAAATTGAGTTACCAACATTTTCAAAAACAATATTCACTTACAGAATATTAAATTAATAGTAGTGGTTGTAATTTAAGAAAACTAAAAATAGTTAAAATTCTCGTTGATAAAATGTAGTTAATCATTTTTCGTTTTCATTAATGTTTTAAATTGCATATGAAAAAATTTTGAAATAAATAAATTAAAACAAGATTAAATCACTATGAGAGCATTTTTCATAGAACGCTGTATAAATTATTATTATATATATTTGTAACATATTTTATTGTTGTGTAGCGGTGCTGTTGGAGTTAGTTTATATGGTAATGATGATTTACATAATGGAGTTGTTCAATTTTTGACATCAGCTAGAAATCTAGATGACTTGGTTATCAGTGTTAAAAATCAGGTAAGATAAAAATTTAAATAGTATAGCACAATATTTAAAAAATTGTGTTTTCTAGACATCGGACATTGAAATATTGCTCCAAGTAAATATTCATGACAAACTTACAAATATTGGAGATATTATCGACTCCCCAGTGGCTAATTTGACTGCTCGGGGAGAAATTGTTAAAGCTCTTAGTACTTTAGTTGGCAATGCAGCTTCAACTCTGACAAATATTCGTGGAATCAGTAATTCTTTGCGTGGAGTCAATCTCACTCCTTTTATTAACTATGTATATTTAATAGAAACCATACGGTAAGAAAATTAAATTTATTGAATAAATAAATAATTAATTAAAAATCTTAATTTTTCAGATGGCCACTGACAATGGGAGTTCTCAGTATTCTTTTGGTATTCTGTGTCATACTTTTGTTTGGAGTAGCCAGACATTCTCGTTGTGCTTTAATCATGTATATATTTTTATTATTTATTATATATGTAAAATATTGTTGCATCAGTAAAGTTTGGATTATTTAGCTAAATCCAGACCCTACTTTTAAGTAATTCATTATTATACTTGTAATCTTATTTCAGGTTTTCTGTTTTTGGACTGTTTGCTGTCATCATATCTTGGCTTACTGCATCTATTTATTTAACTGCTGCAGTTGTAAGTAAAAATTATTTTGTTTGCAAATAATATCAATTACCTATAATCTCAAACTTAATGTCTTTTTATATTTTTTGTTCTTAGGCTTTAGGTGACTTTTGTGTGAATCCAAATGAATGGTTGGAACGTGATTGGACTCCGTCATCTTTGCGTCCAGATACATTATCTTTTTATACAACATGTGAAGGCAGTAATAATCCAACTGGTAGCACACGAACAAATCCATTTGGAATGGCCATACGTCAAGCATCCACTTCAATTGACGCAACTAATTTTCAACTTGACACTGTTACACGTCTTGCCACAACATTATATCCACCTACAACTACCAAAGAAGATATGCCATTATTATTACAAAAAATGAGAATTGACGTTGAAAATGCTGCCCGGATGGTCTCTGCTTTACCTGCTTCACTTGAATGTAGACAAATACATGTTCAGTATAACCGAGCTTTACACGCAACTTGTGATCTCGCGCTGTAAGTAATTGATTTCAAAATAAAGGTATATTAAAAAAATTAAATTTGATATTAATTTTTTTATGTATATTTTTAGATTTGGACTGGCACTAATGCTAGTAGCCAGTGCAGTGTCTGGAATATTCTTTACAATACTGGTATGGCTAGATTCTCATACATGGATTTACATTAGAAAAAAGTATGTTTTTTAAATGTATTTCTCAAGTTTATAAAATTGTTTTGATATTGCATTTCTTGATTAATACTCTTTAATTTTAGACAAGATTATGCCAAACCTGAAGAAAGAGATCCTTTCTTGGGACGACCTGGTTCCACAGCAAGTAGTTCACAGTCTCATGGTCATCAGATGTCTACACTTACACGAAACCAAGGGTCGTACTACTACCCATTGTTTATTTCGCATCCGACGCCTGCTCAGCACGCTCAAAATCGCCCAGCATGACTGTCTGTGTTTTTGTTTTATAATTTTGGTATCTTATTATGTTCTTATTAGTTTTTCATTTATCCTGTAATTCTTAATGTAAGAAAAAAAGCACATATGGAAAATCGCTAATTGCGAATTATATTGAAAAAGTTAATACACTTTTCGTGACTTAAATATGCTAGATAAACATGTATGTAATAGTATTTCTCATTACATATATTGGTTAAAACTATCTTGCAATTTTATTCTTTTTTTTCCAGCAATTTAATATTTCTTTTTCTAGCTTTAATTATTGCCTTATTCTAAATTATTTCTAGTAATGAATATTGATATGATGGAAATTTCTTCCTCTTCCTCTATAAAAACAAAAACAAAGTAACATCAAATTTAAATTGTTCATGCATTTAAAGCTATTTTATTGTATGATTGTACATAATTCAAAATAATTCATATTGATGCTTTCTATTATATATTAACATTTTTAGTAATGCATGACACTATGTATACTATAAATAATATTTAATACTATAGTTTCTATGCTAATTACTGCTTGGGTAAAAGTTAATGTTAGCTTAGCTTTACTTGTAATAAAAGTATTAGACATGTATTAAATTTATGCATCATATAAGAACTGTATTGCTTAGTTTTAGATATTTTGATTTTATGCTGGAAAAATAGCTAACAAATATGTAAAATTCATAACTTTTAAAAAAGGTAATTAAATTTTATTATGAGTTATTGTGTTCGTTTTTTTATAAAATTATTAGTAATTATCATTAAAATTTTTAAATATTCATTTTCATATACAACTAATATTCTATTCTATTTTCATAATGATTTTCTTTTTTCAATCTTTAGTTAATTAAAATTTCTATTGATTACTACTGTGCTAAAATGCTTCTTTATATCTATAATTCTATATAAACTTTTTGTCTATTTTGCTTAAGTTGTTGCAATTGTATTATTACCAGTCTTTCTTTTGGAGTGTGTTGGATTTGATTTGTGTTTCAATTATTTATGTAACTCTTTAAATGTGCTTCAAGATAATACTTTTGTAATTAGTGATTATATTTTTCAAATACTTTGCATGAAGACATTTTAGTTATGTTTATGGTTACATGTATTTAAACATAATTTAGGTAGTTCAATGTACATTAATATTTAATGTGATCATGTGGTATGAAAGAAATGTCATTAGCTTTGCTATGGTCATTACTGAGTTTATAGGTGGTTTCAAATGCCTAGGGTATTTTTATTATTAATTTATTGACCATATTTTTTTATGAATTTACTAACTATCATCTGTTTAATTTTTAGACCCAGAGATGAATATGGAATGGGTAGCGGCATAGCAACACTAAATGGCCGAAATGGCGGTTACATGCATGAAGGTGGCCCATCTAAAGTTGGGCCTCAATATGCTACTTTAAACCGTAAATTCCGCACACTTGAACATCCAGGTGTACGTGGTGCACCACATCCTCCACCATCATTTCGTGGTGTTCCTACCTATTCCAACACTTTAGGGTATAATCGTAAACCTAATCAATCTAATGATCGTCAATATTCTACATTAAGCCGTAAATGCAAAACATTAGAATCTTCAGATTTCTACTGAAATGAACCGACCTCTGCCGACCAAACACAAATATCGACAATTAGTGGCAGCTCACTATCAACATTTGCAAGGCCTGCACCTGTACCTGACACTTCCTATCAGATAACAGAGTTGTAAAGGTCTGCAAAGATTAACAATTATTTTGTAAGGCCTTTTAATATTATATTGCAATCATTTTGAATTTGAGTACAGATTATTGAGAACAAATTTGGGGAGGATTTGGACTATTGAGTATTAAACTTTATTATTTTTGTATAACGGTGTTATAGTTTGTAAGTCATAAACTATATTACACTTTATATTTCTTTTTAAAACTTTTAACTATTGGTTGGTTGTTTTATTATGATTTTTATCATAACTATAATTTTTATATTACTTCACATATTCTTTATTTGCACAATGTTTGTTTCGCATAATTTTTTTCCATTTCAATGTCATTTTGTTTAACATTGTTACAATTTGCTACAATTTACTGTAACTTATTATATGTTTCTTATACCTAGAAGTGTATTTAATGTTAAATGCTTAATACTTACTAGAATTGATGATTATGTTCTAGTCACGTTTCAAAATTTTCATATACTTGATAGTCCAGCCTGAATCATAATCTAGTCAATGATAACTGGCTCATTTTCAACTATCTAATTGGCCTACAGAAGTTAAAGAAATGTTGTTTAATGTGCTCGGCAGAGGTCATCCAAAAGTCCCAATCAGATATTTTTTTTACTAGTTCCTCAATTTAAAAAATTAAGCAACCATTACGATTCTTCCTTTCATTATTATTTTTCATATTATGTAAAACAATATTGTTATAGATAATAATAATATGTTTTTGTATATAAATAATTAGTAACTTTTAGTGTATTAAATATTTGTAAGTTTAACATGTCCACACATTGTTTTAATTTCAATTTCAAAGTAACACCTAGGCTTATAATGTTTCTTTCATTATTTAAAAGTATTCCAAGAAAGATTGATGTTTTTTCTATTCCAAAAATTTAGAAAACATGTTTACTAATTTCATATCCTTGTATTATATTTTATAAATTATTATAATAATTTTTATTTTTATTTTTTTCATTTATTTTTTAGATTTAAAAATTTATTGTTAGTAGGTGATTTATTACGAGCATAAAACTATTGTTTTTAAAAAAAGTTACTAAACCCTTATTCAACTCAAAGTAATAACTATATTGTATTTAATTTAAAATTATTATATGGTTATAAACTCATTAAAATGACAACAAAATAGCTTGTGGTCTGAAAATGCAAATTCCAATATTTATTAATTGATTAGCACCATCATTCATTCCAATAATTATCATCAACACTACAAAGATAAAATTATATTTTAAATTATCTCGAAAAATGTAAATAGACACATTATATGTGATCAGCTTTTCCATTTTTAAGATTTAAGTTGAATTATGTATGGTGCCAAACACCGCCAAAAATGTATATGAATTTTAAGTTTTGAATAGGTATAATTTATTTTTCCCATAAATGTAAATGTTAGTAGCCAGTTAATATTAAATTGTAAGTGGCTCTAAAATTTTAATTTTTAAATTTGTTGTCAATTAATATTGGTTTATTCAAAGTGTTATTTCCAATGTTGACCTCATCAAAGCTCATTTTACTAAAAAAGTTAAACTAATATGAATGAAGCACAATGTTAATGCATTTTGTACTTTTATACCACTGCTCCTATTCAATTTGAGGTTGTAATCACTTTTATTTTTTACTTTATAACATTTTAGAAATATATAACATTTACCTAAGACTGAACGAGACTGTTAATTTGTGTTTTTTTTTTAGTTTTACGTTATTATTTGTATTCAAAATTACAATATTCTCGTTATAGTCATCCATACTGTCTAAAAAATAAAATGATATTAATCCTTTAGTACAAAAAACTAATTTATTAATATTCTGTGTAACTAAAATCATTATTATAATTATTATTATAACTACCTTGTTCATTCAACCTTCTTGACAAATTTTTGTATATTCATACTATTTAGAGGTTCAAAAAAAAAAAAAAAAAATGAATGATTAAAACAACAATTATACATAGTTTAAGTCAATTGTTCTTTTGTGAAGTCTAATTTTTTGTTATCCCTCTACACTTGAAAAAAACTTGTGGTTAAATTAAAGTTTATTCTCACAATATGTGTGATCTGTAACAGTACCAGAGTCGGTGTAGTCAAAACATTGTGACTAATATGAATTCATGGAATTAAAGGAGCCAGACTCTGAATAGAAAGTGTAAATAATGATAACACTATTTTAAACCATACAATGTAAAAACGGACACACTGGATGGATTGTTGACTGAACATGTGTGAATAGATTTTTACTGTTGTCATCAGGTAATTTATAAGATAAACATATTATTAGACATAATATAAGCATTTTAACTTTTCATGGATATCCAGTAAACATCATCTAATTAGATTTGCTGTGCAGCATTAATATAACTTAATATATATAGCATTTTGAAATTCATACTGAAAACTCATCAATGAGCATATTATATTTTAGAACAGTGTAGTAAAAATATTTGTACACTTATTCACCTATCCAATGTCAGAGCTCAAGGAATAGTTACACACATGAGCTGAATTATTGCATAGCATAATATGGCAGCAAGCATTATTTTATATATTTTTTAATTGTGTTAAGATTCTAAGTGAGGCGAAACTAGTGTTTTTACAAAAAATGTTTATTTCTTTCCATTTATGAAAACACTTTTGTATAAATAGACATATTTAAAAGTATTTTAGAGCAATTTTTTGATCAGAAATCAGATTCCAGTGGTACATTGAAGAGGTTATTTTTCAAAATATTTAATACTATTTCCAATTAACAAGGAAAAGCTACTGAAAATTTTAATAAAAATTGCAAAATTTGCCATAAACAAGATATTTGTGAAATTGATTTAATAATTTAGTTATAATTCCTAAACGAATAGAATTAGAAATTGTAAACATCAACTAACACTCGTTTAAAAAAAAAAAATCAGGAAAGCAGTGTGTGATTCAATAAGTGGTTGGACGAAACTTTTGGATACATTTTACCACACGAAAATGTATTTCTAAAAATACATATTTTTTTCATATGACAAAAAATAGACATAATGTAAATCCAATATTGTAAAAATACTAAAAATGTTATACAAATTTATAGGTTAACTTACATTTACTTTTTACAATAGTGTAATAATAAAATTTAAAATTTAGAGGGAAATTTTCGACTACGAGTGAATTAAGTATGATGTATTTCAATGAATATGTTATGCTTGATCATAATATGCATTGTAAATTCGTAATCCATATTGGTAAAATGTTATATATATATATATGGACATCCCTTATAATCATTTTTAAGCCGTAAGATCTTAAAATAAAATCGTGGCCTCTTGAAAGAAAATAGATGTTTAGACTCGTGGGTTTTTTATACTTACTTGCTTGATAGTTCTAAAGTTTTCTGGAATCAAAAATATAAGTGAATTGCGGATGACATGTGAATAATATATATATATATATATATACATTCAGAATGATTTTTAAATCGTGTTCACCTCCTTTTTTGGCCGTAAAAATGCAAAATTTTGATTTTTTTTCAGAATATTCAATTCACTATAAAAATTATGTTTTCCATAACCATATTTTTTCATGTCCTGTGGTTCCTAATACAATCTTTTTCAAATGCTCCTACCTTCCTATTTTAACTATGGAATTTTATTCAGGTCATTTTTCTGTGAATTTTGATGTATTAAAATCGAAATTCCTACGAGTAGTTAATATTTTACAATATTACGAATTAATTAAGTGTTAACTGGTGAAATCATAGATTTATGATAATTTCGTATTACGTTGGTAACTAAAACATGTGTCCAAGAGAATATTATCCTTAATACTTAAATTCGAATAATTCAAAAACTATTCTTTCGAATTTTCATTTTAATATATCAAAATTCATAGAAAAATGACATGAATAAAATTCCGTAGTTAAAATAGGGGGTGCCATTTGAACAAAAAAGGTAATACCACCACCACAGAACGTCCTTAAAGTAACATGAAAAAAATGAGTTGCGTAAAATAATATAGTTTTTATAGTGACTTGAATATTCTGAAAAAAAATCCAAATTTTTGCATTTTTACGGCCAAAAAAGAAGGTCGGTACGCTTAAAAAATCACTCTGTATGTTTACCTATAAATATATACTTATATATATATATATATATTATGAATAGCTATAATGAACTTCTGTGGTAGGTTAGTACAATTGTATTAATACAAATAGCAATATGTAATATGAAATCTTTTCACTGATGGATATACCTAATGAATGTATTTAGTGTGAGACCTATGAATGCTTGAACATAACGTATTTAGTGTGGGAAGGCCGCCGCATATGACAGCCGGAACACATTCACGGCGTCAAAATAGTTCATCTAAGTCGCACGATAATTCCGTCTCGCACCACGAATTGTGTTATTAGTATTATTGCAAATTTGAAGAGAATGCATCAAAGTGTCGAGAACCTCGAGAGAACTATCAATCGAAACCAAAAAAACTAACCCCGTTTAACCTACAGGCGGCCTTCGACGAAAATATTGAAATACGCCGCCTGTTTATTACCAAAAAAAAGAAATCTCAAATTTCTTGTAGACATTGGTGACTGGAGCTGATTTTTGCGTTTGGTCCGTCTGGCTAACGAAAAACGTTTCTAGCAACACCTCATTTACGTTATTCGCTGCAAATAGTTAACTTATTTATACTTACGGTGTAAAATTAAATAATATCGTTAATCCTCAGCTTTCGCCGAGCGAGTCAGCCATTCATTGTAGCAACTGTTCCTAATCTGGTAGGTAATTGGAGCCGATTTTTTAGGTACGTCACTTTGAACTTCTTGTTGACTTAAAAAATAAACGATTAATCGATGGAAAAACAAAATTGCACGTTGACGAGAAAATAGTTATTAATAGTCGACAAAAATTTCAGTAGTCACAAAACTCGGTTTACCTACTAGTTACTACAATCTACTATAAAAAAATTTATTCGGTCAGCCGCATTCAAACCGAATACGTAACGCCATATATTATACACCACATTCAAACCAATGGTCCCCATATTTTTTCCTGATCACGGCGATTACCTCCAGTCCGTTAAGTTATTATCAAATAAAAATTTAAATTTATGATCAATCAAGGAATTAGCTAACCCTTAAAAAGTCATTGGGCGTTACCTTTACACCTCGTTAAAAAGAACAATGGTGACTGGTAATGAAAAAAAAAAGCGGACATACTTCGCACGATGGGGTGTACTTCGCACGACGGGTGGTATTCTCTTGACAGGTGTATTAAATTTTAAAGAAACGATAAATCATTTCTTCAGTAAAACGATTCTGAACGAAGGAAGTTAATAATATAAGAAAAAAAAATGAAAGAGTGCCTCGGAGAGCCGGGTTGAAATCGAGCCTGGTGCTGTCGCGCACTAGGCCGGTTCCATTACCACTAGGCCGCAACACATAACTTGACTATGTAGGTGAATTAGTAGGTATGTAGTATAATAACCGAAAATGTTGAATTTTCAAAATAAAATAAAATAGTTAGAAAACTATTGTTGCACGTGGATATTATTTCACACCATCATCGTATTCATCGTCGAAAAATACAAATGATGGCGCAATAAGGAAAATTTCAACCTTCTTGGAATGATTACAAAACTACAAAAGGAAAAAAGCCGGACATACTTCGCACGATGGGTGTACTTCGCACGACGGGTGGTATTCTCTTGACGGACGTATTAAATTTTAAAGAAACGATAAATCATTTCTTCAGTAAAACAATTCTAAACGAAGGTTAATTATATAAGAAAAAAAAAATATCAGACCCAAAATTATATGCACTAAAACGTACGAAATATGCATGCATTTATTCAATAATTGTATTATTGAAATATACACTAAAAATGTATTAACATGAAACAAAATATGATATTAAGTGAATAAAACAATAAAATTAAAAAGTATACTCTATACAACTACAGATTTCTAAGATGTAGATTTACTAG
>JAIPRM010003737.1:0-25045 GCA_025469315.1 Stegophylla sp. TES_Ste_2020
TATGAAAATTTAAACATAGATAGAAAATCCTATAAAAAAGATTTTGGCGCAAGAAAATTTTGAAAATGTGAAAAAAAATTTTGGACATTTTTTTTTCTTATAGTATTGACTTCCTTCGTTCAGAATCGTTTTACAGAAGAAATGATTTATCGTTTCTTTGAAATTTAATACGCCCGTCAAGAGAATACCACCTGTCGTGCAAAGTACACTCATCGTGCGAAGTATGTCCGGTTTTTTTTTATGTATTTAATATACTCGTAATTAAGGGTTCACGAATTGTAAGCATAAATCTTAGGAAGGATATTGAGATTATTACTTTTACTATTAGATTTCTTGACGCAATGTTTTTGTTTTTTATCTTCGTCAATATTACAAACAGGTCGATAGGCGTGTAATTTGTTGATTTGATTCATAAAAAATCAGGGGACCGATTGTACATAATATTGTATCCTCTTTGTTAATTCTCCCCTTGATATACTTCCCCTTAAATTTAAGTGTATAAATTATTATAATATTAAACTTAATTTCAATTACGAAACTGATAGAACATTTTGAATTCCGTGTCCGCAAAACTCGTGAGATTGATTTATACTGTACATATCTCGCGATAGATATACTTCATAACGAAGAAAAGACGGACATACTTCGCACGACAGGTGTTCTTCGCATCTCGGGTTTTGATGCTCTTGGTGGGTGTATTAAATTTTAAAGAAACGATAAATAATTTCTTCAATAAGACGATTCTGAACGAAGAAAGTTAATAGTATAAAAAATAAATGAGAAAAAAAAATGTTAGAAAAATGTTCAAAATTTTTTTTTTCATATTTCCAAATTTTTCTTACGCCAAAATATTTCTTGTATTATTTTCTATCTATTTTTAAATTTTCATATAGTTCGGATCAAAAAATTATGGTTTCCGAGTCGTTTTTGTCAAATTTGAAATAGTTTTCTCCAAAAAAAAATATTGAAGAATTGAGAAACTCAAAAAATAACCTCTCTAAAGTACAATCTAGCTAGAGCAGAGATTCCCAAACTATGGGTCGCATTGTAAATTTTAGATTCTGAGTGAAGTAAAGAAGCAAGTTTTTTTTCATGATTTTTAATCAGACTTTGCATCAAGTTGGCATTTTAGGGTAGTCAAATTATTCGAAATTCACAATACTTTTGCAAAATTTAAGAAAAGCTTGTCTAAATTTGACAAAAAGTGCAATTAAAATTGTATAGAAATGTAAATAAAGAAATATAAAAAATATTTTTATAAAAGAATTTTTTTTTTTTTGTAATGTTCATTTATACGTATTCATATAACTATATAATTTTAAATATTAATTTCACAGTTTTGTAACAATAATTATAGTTGTTTACAGTTATCAAAATTATTCGTTAAAAATTTGAATACAAATGAATGCTTTTTTTTATTCAGTATTTTTTTCATTTTTGTCACTCGACGAGCAAAAAAGTAAAAAAAAAAATACAATTGATTACTGTTTTGGATCGCCGAAATTGAAAAAATGCCCAAAATAGGTCGTACCATAAAAAGTTCGGGAACGTCTGATCTAGAGGCATATCCGGTTTCAAAAAGTTACTGATCGAAACTTTTGGGAAAGTATTTCTATACGAAAAGTTGTACGCAGAAAAGAAAAATAAAAAAAAAATAAACATCATTGTAAAAACACTAGCTTCTTCACTTCGTTAAGAATCTAAAAATGTACAGAGTGAGTATTGTCATATAATATTATACTAAAATATATACTGCAGAATTATTTTTGTCTATGGCGTATATATAATACTGCACGAAAAATGTTTTGATTTATAGTGTATTTGATAAAAAAAATAATGTCTTCTTCTTTTTTTCTGATAACTCTCTTCTAGTTATTTTATTTTAATGAAAATATTCTTAAAAATGCACTGCAAATGAACTGCAAATAGTACTTCAAGGTAAACGTACTAATTTGTTGCCTAACCTTAGAAAACTCCCTTCACAAAATATTCTCACACTCCTATATCTGGCAACAGCTCCGTAGCCAGACCAAATTTTCAGGTGGGGTAAACCAAATTTTAGAGGGGGGGGGCATTATATATAAAAACAGTATTAATGCAATTTTTAATTTATTTACACCGACATCTCATTAAATGATCACAACTGTAATTTTCCATCATATATCCATAAAT
The DNA here is from genome assembly GCA_025469315.1 of Stegophylla sp. TES_Ste_2020. NCBI lineage: Eukaryota > Metazoa > Arthropoda > Insecta > Hemiptera > Aphididae > Stegophylla > Stegophylla sp. TES_Ste_2020. The sequence goes on from JAIPRM010003737.1 coordinate 2,173, forward strand.
ATAATGGAATATTTTGGAAACTTACGAAGGAATAATACATTTATTTTAAAAATACATAACAAATAATAGTAAATATTAAAAATAAATACTCAAAGTAGTCAATTTTATTTATTATATTTTTATTGCACTTCTTAATTATTATTGTATTGTGTTTATTATTGTGTCATTGGGGAGGCGTAGGGGATTAGTTTTTGCGCACGACATATACCTGCTAAAATCTATTGATTGTATTTCGTAAACAAAGGAAAATAAAATAATTAGATAAAACTTTCCTTTTGAATTCCGGGTATTTTTTTTTTATTTTTTTTTCATGTTTATTATTTCTCGAAAAGATAGAAAACGCTTTACATTATTTTAGTGTGCTATTGTAGTACGAATTACAAAATATGCAAAAACTTCAGGAAGTTACCATAATAATAATTATTGCTCTAAGTGTATATGTATAACCGGGACGAAAACAAATAATGATGAAACCCGATTAGCCTTTTTTTTCATTTTCATTTTTTTTTTTTTTCATATTTTAAGTAATTTACATAGAGAGGTTCTGGACGAAATTTAGTCTTTACGTAACTGCATAAGATAAAAGAAAAACGCTGCTGTTCCGTCTTAAAAACATTATCAAAAAAAAAAAAAAGAAATTGAAACCCCACGCTTAATTTCACTACAAACTCCCCCCGTTCGAAACAAAACACAACACGAGAGCAATTACGGACAGTTCCTTAAACTTCTCTTACGTAAACGTAAACTATATTGGTTAAAGCTTACGCATGCGTACAAACACCTCAACCCTAACTGTTTATTACGACGGCTATAGTTTGGAACTGCTGCCAGTCATTAGACTTAGAATGATAAATTCATGTATTATTATTATTAGTAAAGATAGAATTTTTATGGTCTAAAAAACCTAAAAAAAAAAGAAAACAAAAAAGTGTTCATAAAATCACCAAAATTTTTCAAAACATGAATATTGTTTGTTTAACATAATATTGTTTTTTGAAACATTAATATTTGAAAATCGAATATTATTTTATTGAAAAAAATGGTTTTATTATCGATCGAATCTTCCGTGTAAGTGCTCGAATGTATAACTACTACCTACTTAGAAGTAAAATTATAAAAAAATATTTTTTTACAAGAAAAAATGTTTTCGTTAAGTTTGGATTAAAGAAATGTAATTTCCGAGATCCTTTGTCAAATTTTGAGAAGTTTTTTTTTTAAATGATGAAAATTTCCAAAAATGACCTCCAAAATTATCAGCTAGAGTCAAATCGGGATTCGAAAAAGTCGCTGGTCGAAACTTTTGAACAAGTATTTGTATACGTGTAACGTGTGCGTACAAAAAAAATAAATAAATAAACATTATCGTAACACTCAAAATCTAAAACGTTTTTCGAAAAAAAAAAAAGCCACTCGTATAATAAAGTGTAAGAAAAGACCTAAAAATGCAAAAAAAAAAAAAAAACTAATAAATATAAATTAAAAACCATAAAAAAAAAAAAAAAAAAAAAAACTTTAACTTGTTAATCACGTTTCGCGCTCGAATCCTGTATATCCTGTAAATAATAAGAAAATAAAAAAAAAATTCAAAATCCTATTCTTATAATTAAATAATAATCCCAATAATAATATGTACTCAATAATCGTATATTATTATTATTATTATTATTATTAGTCTCACCAGATGTTTATGGATTTATGGATGAGCGTGATGATGCCTTATACGATTTTCAAAACGATCCGAATAATATGACATATTTTATAAAATGTCGCATCTAGAGTAAAAAAAAAAATAAATAAATAAATAAAAAACGGTTGAAATAACTTCCGGCACGTCACGTTCGATATGTGTCAAACGCTTTGCAACGGGATATATTATTATATTGCTCGCACTATATTATAATACTTACGTTGCCACGTCATCGACGTCCCGAAGTCCACACCATAATACTTACCGTATTATTATTATTATTATTAATATTTATTACCGTTAACACGACATGTGACGGTGTCTCGGCCCAAGTGTCCGATCTATGTCGAAAGCTTTACGAACCGGCCCACAATGTTCCAAAAAGTTGATTTAGGGCGACAAAATCATTTGATTATAAAATAATTTTGTACGCAACTTTTTCGGATACTTGCTTCGAATATTTAAGTTCAGTTTTCATATATTGTACATTCATATGAAAATCAATATTAAAGTCGATAAGAAATTAAATCAATTTCTGATTTCCCATTACGTGTATTATTATTTAATAAACATAATTTTAAAAATTAAAATTCATCAAAATATTTTGATTTTTAATTGAAATATTATTATCTAAAACAAGGTAAAAAAATACAATATACATATATGTTAAATGTTTTGTTCGAAGTAAAATATTCTTGCGGTTTGTTTTATTTATTATGAAATTCAATTTTTCTTCAATTTATGTATTAAAATTAAATCCATTATTACTCACGAGTACAGGACCACCGACGCATTAGGTGAGGAACATTAACAGTTAGTAGCTGATGAACTCTCAGATGTGAGTTTTCCACGAAATTTCGTCACTATAACAGTGCCGAACTTCTCGTCAACAATTGTGGATCCAGAGGGAGGGCGCGCTCCCTCTCCTCAGTACAACACAATTTCAGTTAAAATTAAATTACCCTTACCTCGTTACTTGACACATAGGTATTTCAATTCTTCGAGGCTGTGTTAAAATAATAAATAATTGTATCCACTGTGGATGCAAATTACTATGATTATTATTTTTATAAAATCTAAAAATAAATATCGTATTGTTTGGATAAAAAAAAAAAAAAAAAAAATTATTTAAAAAGTGTTTTTATCAAATTTTCTGTAGTTTTTCCTAAATCATAAGAAAACTAATGAGAATTTCGAAAAATTACCTCTTAAAAATGTCATCTAGAGGTAAATTCTAATTCAAAATTTGGTGGTCAAAACTTTTGTATTTCTATACCGTATAGACTATACAAAAAAAGTGTTTACAGAAAAAAAAGAAACATCATTCTGAGCTCCACTCAGAATCTAAAACCTTCAAAAAATAAAATATTTCCAAAATTCTATATCAATCCCCAAAGCAAACAAATTTTATACATTCTTAAAATCAATTTCATTTTATGGAAAAAAAATCGATTCAAAGAGACACCACGGGTATTCTCCGCACCTCGGATGCGAACGTCTTGGTGGGTGTATTAAATTTTAAATAAACAATCAATCGTTTCTTCAATAAAACAATTCTGAACGGATTACTTCAGTTTATTCAAGATAATTTATTGTACTAAATAATTTTTTACTCAGTCACTTTTACATTCCACGATTTAATGAGAAAAGGAAAAATAAAGTTATTGAAGAGAAAAAAACAAGTGACAGAAAAAGAATTCACATTTTAATACACATTTTCTTGTACCCCAAATATTATTCATATTATTGTCTATGTATATTTAAAGTTTGGATTACAAAAAAATAAATATATTTCAAAGGCGCTTTTGTCGAATTTTTCGAAAAACCATTGAGAATTTCGAAATATTACCTTTCAAAAGTACAATCTAGAAGGGAATTCTGATTCAAAAAGTTAATGGTTGAAACTCTAAGGATAAGTATTTCCACAAAATAATTATAATAATAATTAACTAGCTAATTACATGGTAGTAATGCGCGCAGTGTGACGTTTATTGTGAAAAAATCAAAACCGACAGAATTTTTTTATTTATTTATTTATTTTTACAGTCGCGCCGTCATACGAATGACGTTTATCTGCTAATTGCCTGTGCAGTAGTCGCTGTTTCGCTGTTGTTGTCGGAAAACTCGAAAGAAATCGCATGGCGTAAGATTATTATTTTTTTTTTGAATTTAATGAAAAAAAAAAAAGAGTATCAAACAGCAGCATTTTTTTTTTTTTTTTTTTTTTTTACCTTTGGCAGACTTTCCAAACGAGTTCAAAAGAATATTTCACTGCACACACAATACAACACAATATTATACGGCGGCATACGCGTGTACAGTCATTTACGCAGTTGTCAAAGTTACGCCGTCGCCGGTACGCAAAATACTCACTCTCTACACACACACACACACATATATATATATATATATATAGGTACGAAAAGGAAAAACATTTAAATACAGGAAATCATGTGAAATAATTTGTTTCCATCAGACCGTAAAGAACTTTTCAACAAATGCACCAGTCAGTCTCTAAAATTTACCCCGAAAGAACTCGCGATCGCGAACAAAAAGTCTTCTTTATATTATGTATATATAATATATATATATATATATATTATATACATATACACGTAAGACGTATATTTCGAACGAGTTGTTTCTTTCTCTCTCTCCATTTTTTCGCTACTTAATATATAATAAGTGCACACATTCTGTATTATTATTATTATTATTATTATTATTATCATTTTGAAAGTATTCCCCGAGAACGCGCGTACAATAATTGAAATATTTATTGCGCAGGCAGTAGTGGATTTTGAACATCGGGCAAAGTAAGCAGTTGTTACCAAGGGCGGAAAATTTTTGTGTTAAAATCATATTTTTCAATTGACTTGGAAATTAATATAGTCGCACACATTTTAGATTCCAAGCATAGGCGCAATTAGAGGGAGGCTTGTGGGGGCTAAGCCCCCTCAAAACTACTCATAGCCCCCCCCCCAGAAATTTTGAGAATTACTTAAGGATAATGCCTTTTTAGGGCTAAATCAGTAATACATATTAGCCTCCCCAAAAACGTTCTTCAAGTTGCGCCAATGATTCCAAGAGTATTCTTTATTTTGTATAAAGTGTGTTGGTTATTTTATTCCAAGGGTTCTCAACCTGGATGGCGCGCCCTCTTAGGAAGGCGTGAAAATATTCACATGAAACCACAGAATACGAAAATGTTGTTTATGCGGTTATCTATATTTTGTTTTTTTTTTTTTTTTTTTTTTTTTTGTTACTAGGTATGCGATTGTCGGTCATCACTGTGTAACAACTAACAATATTATTTTCAATAATTGAAGAAAATTATTGAACTATTTTATTCAAGTTAATACCCAACATTAATAATTTAGGTTTAAATCATGATGTATTTATTTAACATAGTACATATATTTTTTATTCAGAAAAAAACAACAAACACATTCAAAATTAATCTAATATTAAACTAAATTAAAACTAAATCTAAAAACAATTTATTTACGTTTAATTAATTAATCCCATTAAGCTAAGCTTGTGGCGGGAAAAATGAGTTAAATATATTCAGTACAATTTTATAAAATTACGAATTTAAATATTATTCTTAAACATAACACACAATATAATACAAAATTCAAATATAACACAATCACAAATCAAGTATACACAACAATAACCAGTTAACAATATAATTTTTTTTGTTTGACAAATAGTTAATTTTATTACTTACATTATTGAAAATACATTTTTTGATAAATAGTGACATTTTATTAAAATTATTTGGACCTAAGTAATTCACAAATTTTTGTCCTATACTCTTTTTTGTGTACCATACAATTATATACAATATATTGTATAAAACATATTATAATTTAATCTTATAGTAGTGGAAAGGGGGGCGTGACCCCATATAATAGTACAAAAGGGAACATGAACCTCAAAAGATTGAGAACCCTTGTTTTATTCAATGTTACGGTTTAATATTTATTGTAAATATTTAACACGGATGATGGACAGTGGACACTGTTTTTATTTTTAAATAAATAAAAACAGCTATTATTATTGTAAATCAAAGCCATCATTTAAGCTGCTGCATTTCTTTTAGCGTAAAAATTATTTACAAAAATAGAATTTTGATTCTGGTGCATAATAAAATAGTGACAATCGTTCATTTTGTAATTTTTCTACTATGAAAAATAGTACGGGTGACTGAATAGAAAAATTTTGTTAGATTAAATATTTATCTAGTTCCAATATTTTATTCCAAAAACAACTTTTAAGTAACAATTATTTTTAGCAAGTACTGCGGGATTGTCAAATATTTAATTTTAATTTTTAAGAGTGTTCAAATAATGGATTTAATAATATTATTATTCATTTTAGATTCTGAACGAAGTGAAGAAGCTAGTTTTTTTACAATGATGTTTATTTTTTTTTTTTTTTGTGTACAACTTTTCGTATGGAAATACATGTTCAAAAATTTCGATCGATAACTTTTTGAAACCGGATTTTCCTCTAGATCGTACTTTAGAGAGGTCATTTTTTGAATTTCTCAATTCTTCAAGTTTTTTTTTTTTGGAAAAAACTACCCAACATTTGACAAATCTACTCGGAAACCATCATTTTTTCGATCCGAACTGTATGAAAATTTAAACATATATAGAAAATAATACGAGAAAGATTTTGGAGCGAGAAAATTTTGAAAATGTGAAAAAAAAAAAATTTTGGACATTTTTCTAACATTTTTTTTTTTTTATATTATTAACTTTCTTCGTTCAGAATCGTTTTATTGAAGAAATGATTTATCGTTTCGTTAAAATTCCATACACCCGTCGAGAGAATCCCGCCCGACGAGCGAAGTATGTCCGGCTTTTTCTTTTCCCCAGTACATCTATACCTAACTCAAACGATCCGATCCGGGTCCGAGAAGACTTACGACCCGTCGTTTCGCACGACGACGTCCCGCCCGAACGCGCGCAATTCGATTCCACCCAATAGCGCGTACGCAGGAGCATTATACACCCACGTGTTGTGCGCGTACCTGAGTAATCAATTTTGCAAACGCCATTTGATAATGCACGTCGTCGTTTTATTAAGATTGACTTCGCGCTCCGGGTCGTAATCTTCTTATTAGCCGCATCGGTGGACGCGACCGCGTCACGAAAACGAGATCGCATGAATAATATATATATATTATAAATAATATTCTATGCGTATGGACAATATAATATATTTTAATAATAATAATAATATGTAATAGTTATTGGTGAAAAATGAAAAGAAATTTATATTTTAAACGGCGGGTGTGTTATCTGGCCTAGCAGCCACGCGGTCAGTGTGCACGATATCGAAAACGCATCACACGACCCCTTCCCCTAACACTCGCCCCAGCACACAGCCACACCACTCGACCCCGAGCGATGTTACGCTATTTTGTCATTTTCGTGTTCAAAAGCCGTGCACTAGAGTTGGGGAAAACGGTAGGAAGACCCTATGCCCAATTTGTTTTTCACATTTTTTTATTTCCCAAAAGTTCTTTTTTTCAATACCAAATCCATCAACACACCTTATCAAATATAAGAAACTATTTATCGTTAAAATATAAAATAATTAAAATTTTAAATTATGACCAATTTTTTTTTTTTTTTTTTTTGGTGGGGGGAGAAATATTAAATGTGTAAAAATATATATATTGAAAAAATATTTTTATGGTAAATATTGAAATTGGAGAAATTAAATTGAAAAAAATGGATTGGGAAAACTGTACTACAATCGGGGAAAATACGTCGATTTTTTCAAAACATCAATGTTTTTTGTCCGATATCCGTTGTTAAAAAAAAAAAAAAAAAAAAACAATAATAATAAAAATTAAAATATATTTAAACGTGTTTTTTTTTTAAATATTCCACATAATTTTATTTATATTTACCAATACTTTCAACATTAGTAAGCCTCGTTACACTGGATAATTAAGTACATAAATAATAAATATGCTATATAAATAATTAATAACCGTATACTCTTGTGATTACAAATTCGGGACCTTCGCTCTGTAGCCCAGGGATCAGGGATGGCGCGAATCCACGGTACTCGTCGAATTTCGAACAAAATCAAACCGATACTTACAGAGGAAAAGGGCCTAAGCGACAAAAGTCATATGGCTGGATAGCGGAATACAGGCTCTGTCTGTAGGTCAAAGTCTTAATTTTTTGTGATTATTATGTAAACCGTAAAGCGATATTTAATTTGAAAACTTTTCGGGTATATACACGACACTTTTGTTCGGGCGTTTATAAATATATGTGAGGTCCAAGTGACATTTTCGGGGGAAATAATATGAGGTCTAAACGACATTTTTGAGAATACGTTTATCATTAACTGATCCGGTTATTTTTGGGACCGAAATTCAGTGGGGGGGGGATCTCCCTGGATTTTTGCAATCACTAACGGTAACTGATAAAATGTGTCGTTGAAAATGTTGCAGGACGACTATGGTGAGTGACGGGGCGACGGTGACGGAGACGACGATGGTGGTGAAGACGGTGACGACGGTGGTGCTGCCGGCACCGGCGACGGCTGCGACGATCGGAGGACGACGCGCGATAATGCTATGAGCGTTTGCCCGCGGCGGTAATGGTTCTACGGACGTCGGCGGCGGCGGCGGCGGTGACGATGGTGATGGTGGTGATGACGACGACGACCACCGCGTCGTCGCCGGGCTGTCCGGCGGGCTGCGCGTGTAAGTGGAAGAACGGCAAGCAGACGGTGGAGTGCGTGAACAAGAAGGTGACGGGCGTGACGGCCGCGCTGGGCATCGACCCGGCCACGCAGGTGCTGAACATCTCGGACAACGATCTGTCCGCGGCCGGGCTGCCGCGGGACACGTTCGCCGCCGCCGGGCTGTCCAACCTGCAGCGCATCTACGCCGCCCGGTGCAACGTGTACTACGTGCACGACGCCGCGTTCCGCGGGCTCACCAATCTGGTCGAACTGGACCTGTCCGGCAACTGTCTGCGTAGCGTGCCGCAGGCCGCGTTCGCCGAGTGCCCGTCGCTGATGAAGCTCAACCTGGCCGGCAACCCGATCGGCGAGGTGCCGGCCCACGCGTTCCGGCACCTCGGCCAGCTGACCACGCTGGATCTGAGCGGCTGCGGGCTGACCGTCGTCGAGGCGGACGCGTTCGACGAGCTGGACGGCCTCGATTTGCTGCGACTCGGCGACAACCGGCTGACCCACGTGCCCGGGACGTACACGCTGCCCATTCGGCTGCACGGCGTCGATCTGCACCGCAACAACTGGCAGTGCGACTGCCGCGCCGTGGACTTGCAACGCTGGCTGATCGGGTCCCACGTGCCCGTCACCGAGGAACCGGTGTGCTCGGGGCCGGCCGCCTACAAGGGCGTGCCGGTGCGACGCGTGCCCGAGGACGAGCTGGCGTGCGCCCCGGTCGCGTACCCGGACACGCGGCCCGTGCAAGACGTGCCGGAGGGCGCGAACGTGTCGTTCCGGTGCCTGGTGGCCGGCACGCCCGCGGCCACGGTCGAGTGGCTGTTCGGCGGCGCGCCCGTGTACCGGCACAACGCGTCCGAGCTGATCACCGTGGACGGCAACACCACGGCCGAGCTGTACGTGTACAACGCGAGCGTGGGCGACGCGGGCGCGTACGCGTGCGTGGCCGAGAACCGCGCGGGCCGGGCCCGGGCCAACTTCACCGTCACCGTGCGGCCCCGACGGCCGTCTGCGGCCACGGGTCCGGTCGACGACCGTTCCGCGCCGTCCCAATCGTCGTCCGCCGCGGCCGGCGGCTCGGGCTCCGGTCCGCTGCTGTACGTCGCGTGTCTGGTCGTGGGCGCGGTGGCCGTGTTCGCGGTGGCCATCGTCCTGGTGGCCATCCGGTGTAAGCGGTCGAAGCGCGGCGGTCGGTCGAGCGGCGGCGGCGGCACCGACGGTTACCGGGCCGTGAGCACGACGGCGGACAAGGAACCGCCGCCGCGGTCACCGACGGCCGCGGCGGAATCGACGTCCACGACGGCCGCCAATGCCGCCGCCGAGTTGGTGGTGGCCGTGACCACGGCGACGGCCGCCACGATGACGATGATGACGACCGTAGCGGCGGCGGCGGCCGACTTCGACGGCGACGGCGACGACACAACCGCCGCGGCCAAGTGCAATCCGGACGTGGTGAGCGACGCGAAACGGGCCGGCTGGGAGATCGACTTCGAGCAGATCGTGTGGGCCGAGTGTCCGCCGGCCACCGGTTACGTGTCCATACAGATCCCGGTGCAGTGCGGCATCGAGTGCCTGGGCGCGTATTACGCGGCCGCGGCCGCCGGCGAGGCGATTGGCTGCGGCGGCGGAACGCTGAACGGCGCGCGCAGACAACGCAGACGGGCCGCGGTGTTGGCCGCGTACGACGACACGGCGCGCGTGCCGCGGACCACGGCGCAAGGATGCTACCCGACGGCCCCGGCGCCCTTGGTCGCGCCCCCGCTGCAGCCGCCGCCGGCCATCGTGGTGGACGACGATTGCGGTGCGGCCGTCATAGCGCCCATCATCAGCCCGCCGTTGCCTTTCCGGTCGGCGGCGGCGGCCGCGGACGACGACCACCACCACCTGCTGCAGTACGACGACGATTCGATAGCGCTGTAACTCGCTTGCAATCGGCGACAGCAGCTGACATCGGTTCCACTAAAAACACAGTGTCATCGGCTAAATGTATTTTTCGTTGTCGTTTTCTCGCACTTAAAAATCGGTTTCTGCTGTAATTTGCAACTGATGATGTTTTTTTGTAACGATTTGTTTTTATTATTAACGCGACGCGCCCGTTTTTTACTGTACATAAATAATAATAATAATAATAATAATTTATTGTCATAACAATCGTAGACACTTTTATAAACACAAATTAGGACATGTCCGTAATTGAATCGTTTATTTCAGAAACCCTCCAAACGCCGAAAATAAAATTTTGCATGTGAAAATTCAAAAATATTTTTTTCCCACTTCCTTAAATAAGTTATTTAGCTAAAATAACACTAATATCTGAAACAGCAGTAAGACGCATTCAAGTATTTTTGGTAATTTTTGGGAGTTTTAAAAAATTGTTTTAAATCCATGACACAGTTTCCATTGATTATTATCTCAAAAAGTGAAAAAGTGGATTTAGAGAGTTTCTGAATTAAGCGATTCGGTTGAGACCATTGCTTTTTTACGGTTCTGAACTGATGAGAATTTGTCACCGTTTTATTTTTTTTCGATGTGATAAGCGCATAAACAATAAGTTATATATGTATATATATAATATATATATTGATATCAATATAGCTCGTGATCAATGATTCATGAGTAGCCCATTCGCAAATCCCATTAATTTCATTTGAAAAAAAAAAAAAAAAAAACTAGGAAAATTTCATATAACTTCAAAATTTTTATATAACTATAATGGATAATTTTTTTTTTGTATTTATTACCGAAATTCGATATGCAAAAACTGTTGAAATATATTTTATTCCGACTGTAATTATTTATGATTTAACGTTTTTGTCTCTGAAATGTGATATTGACGCGTTTTGGAATTTTGTTGGCCAGTTCTTACAAAGTTCCAAACACGTCAATTATACTTTTTTTAGAGATGAAATCCGTTAAATTGTTTGTCCAATGGAAAAATATACCATTGTAATTACATTACACAGCTTTTGCAATGATTAAAACACGTTTTGTTCGTGCGATAGGATTGACGTTAAATGTTAAATGTTAACATAAAACATTTAGTAAAACAATAATTATTGTGAATCATACAAATATTATAAATATTGGATAATATGGTTTTGTATCGTTTTCCTAAGCCATACGATTATTTGATATTTATTTTATACATGTTAACTACTTTAATTTGTTTTTTTTATTAATGGAACAATTAAAAATCGGTATACTATTTTATTTCATATATAAATGTTGAAAAAATATTTGTTTTTTTTTTTTTTTTTTTATATTATATTAAGTTTATTTATTTTTTAGCTCGTACAAAATTACAAAAAAATAACTTAAATCTGAGTTTTTTGATTATTTTGTAAGCAAACGATCTAAATTTGTTACCACTAATTACTAATTTACACTTGGCTGATCAATGCGACATGTCCTATCCGTGTTTTTAAGATCTATGATGACACAATATAATATTATCATAACGACGATATTGATAATAATGATTATAATAATAATAATAATAATAATGAAGATGATGATGATAAACGACGTGTGTATTGGAAATGTATCAATATACAGGGTGGGGCACTGAAACGGACGATTTAAAAAACAAATTTTCTCAATAGCAATTTGACATAAGAATGCTTAATAAATATTATTAGTTTCAAAATAAAATGCCATTTAGTGAACATGGAATAGTGGAGTGGTAAACAACGTGCTTATGCGATAATATTGTAGTTATTACAAAAATAACGACAAATATGTGGTGGCACAGCAAATTCCAATATTTTCGAAATTCTAAACTCAACTCAAAATTTGTCCAATGTTTTTGAAATTTTTATGAAGTGTTCTAGTGATCATTTTTAGTAATTTAGGAACACTCTAGGAACATTATTTTTGAGCTTATGTTAAAAAGCAATTTTAAATTTTACGAAAACTCCGGTAATTGCATATTTTGCCGTTCTTTGTCAATTTTTCGTCAGATTTTCCACATTTTTCGAAAAAGTATTGAGAAATTGGAAAAATGACCTCTTTAAAGTACCATCTGGGTGTGATTAGAAATTTATAGAGGTACTGATCGAAACTTTTAGACAAGTATTTCTATACGAAAAAGTGTCCACAGAAGAGAAAAAAAAATAATAAAAAATAAATATCATTGTAAAATTATAGGTTACTTTGCTCCGCTCAGAACTTAAAAATAAATGGCATGTTATGCACTTTGTTTTAATATAATAATAATGCATAATCATTAGATATTTATTTTAAAATTAAACTTTGAAAAACGGCTGTTTAAATGCCCCACCCTGTATTTATATTGTAATACTCGTGTGTACAGTGGCGTGACCAGGAGGCAGGATTCATTCACGGAAAAGGGATGTCACGAATTTAAAAAATAATCTTCTCGGCGGGTGTTCCCAGATTTACGAATAAAAATAATTCCTATTTTTTTTTTTTTTTTTTTTTTTTTTTTATCTAGACTAGCAGGCATATTTTTGTATAATTAAGGCTGAATAATTAAATACATATTACGTATAATGTATATACACGTACTTTAAAAATATTATGTTTAACACAACGTGTTACAAGATAATAATTCTCAAATCGCAATTGCGAATTACGGTGGAAGGGAGTAGGGGGAGCAATTTACAAACCCACCCCCCACCCTCTTGTCACGCCACTGTACGCGTACATATTTGTGTATTGTATATGCATACAAAGCATTTACGGGTATTGTTACGGAAAAATATCGTTTTTGTACCACTGCATCGACGTTTGTAATATATATATATAAATATATATATATGTTTACATATTATTATTATTATTATAAATTTGTTCAAAAGATTATAGTAAACGGAAATCGTAGCAAAATAAACGACGTGTGTTTCGAAAGCTGGCGTTCATTTTACTCGTTCCGGTGTTTCTATCCTCATATTGTCTCGTCCACCGTGTACCGTCATGATGTGTACATGTATACAGGGTGTCTTCCCAATACGATTAGACAAATGCAATAAAAAATTTTTTCTATTAATAATTTTTAACTTTTTTTCAAAAACAATTACATATTACTACAACACTGCACTACAGCAATAAAGTATTGATTTTTTTTTTATACCCAAAATACAATTTTGGAATTCATACAACAGTCAAGGTTTTCATATATTAAACACAGTGTATATAACAAATAATTGTTAAAAACGATTAAAACATGCTTTTAAAAAGTATAAAATCTAAATGATTATTGTATTTTTGTCATATAATATTTTTATTTTGTTTTAAAACAGTACTTACACATATATATGCGTCATTGCTTTAACGCAATGCTGTAGTAATAATTAGAAAAAATCGGGACATACTTCGCACCATAGGTATTCTTCGCACCTAGGGTGGGTGTGTGTTGAATTTTAAAGAAACGATAAATCATTTCTTCAACAAAAACATTGTGAGCGGAGCTTGAGTTAATATACAATAGTAAAATATTATATTATTTGACACTAAGTATAACAATAATTATTATTTTATAACAGAATAATCATGTCTAAAATAAAAATAAAATAAACGTAATACTGTAAAATCACAAGCTCAGAATGTAAAATTTATACGTTTTTTTGCTGTGGCGCAATACTGCTGCAAATAATTATTAGAAAACAAAAAAAAAAATCAAAACAGAACAAAAGTTATTTGCGTTTATCGAATCTCGTCCACTGCCAGTACAACACGTTACACACAGTGGCGCAACTGGGATTTTTTTCCACCTAATAAAATTCTACTATAATTATTTAAATATAAAATTATTATCAATGTAAATGGACGTTTTACAACAAATTCATTAATAAGAAATTTCATGTAGCAAAATGAAGCTTTTCTACAAGTTAACATTTTTATAACGTTGTTTGTATATATAAATACAATTTATAATATTCAGCGGTGTGAATTTTTAAAGCATGTTTCGAGTTTATTTCTGAATATTAGAAGAGGTTTTTGCAATGCTCATTGAACGAAATTTCCATAGGTACATAATTATATGGTTTAAGGGAGGTACCAAAACACCCCTCCCCCCCCCCACTTGGTTGCGCCACTGGTTACACACCCTGTATATAATATAATTTTATAATATTATGTACGAGTGTAATAAAATATACAACGCCGTAGGTACGCAACAACAATACGACGACGCCCCGCGGCTGTGATGTGCGATGTCCATAATAAATCAATTGGCTTAATAATATACACCGGCACAAACCCCGACGTAATCGAATACTACGCTCTGGGAACGACACGATATGACGCGCGTATGTGTGTGTTTGTGTAAGTTTGTGTGTTGTGTGTGTGTGTGTGTGTACACGGCATATTATATGGTAAACGCGGTGCAAAACAATAATAATAATAATAATAATAATAATATTGTGGTCCGGGCGAGGGGAAATCGTATTTACATCACGTATCTCCTCCGCTCACTGAAATTCGTATGTATTAAACCGCGCGCGCACGAGGGTCGGGTCGAAATCGTTTGATAATAATTATTATTATTAAAACGACGGTAAAATATGAATATGCGCGACACACCGGATGGGGACGGGGCGGTGGTGGTTGTTTCCGGCCATAGGTGTGTCGTGTCGTCGTAAATATGCGGCGAGAAATAATTTTGCGAATCCCCGACCGAATATGCATTGTATTAAGTACGCATGTATAATAATAATAATAATTATTTATTTATTTAGCAAAAACAAAATAAAAAATTTACACTGATAAATTCGTAGCGATATGTAGGACGTTTTTTTTTGCAACTCCCCATGAAGCATAAGCTTGTTTTGGGGCGAGTGGGGAGGGGGGGGTATATAAGTTTGAGTACAGTACAAAAGATAATTAAGATAAACAAATTAATAATATAATCGCAAATTAGTAAAAATTGAAAAAAAAAACTAAGATATTAAATAATATTTCAATTAAAAAACATAAAAACTTATATACATTAAACGTACTATAACAAATCTACATATGTGAAATCTAACGTTTTCAAAAACGATTTAAATCTATGAACATTTTTGAAATAGTAAATATTAATATTAAGTTGTCTACATAACTGATTAGCTGTGATAAAAAATTCGAAATATTTAGAGAAAAAAAATTAAAATAAACAAACGGTTTATACTTCGTAACGTGAATACTCTTCGCTCCTTTTGTGATGGCATATTCTTATGAGTATGTTGAATTTTAAAAGTTTCTCCAGTTAATGAACGAAATTAACTGTCAATTTTTTTAGTAATAAAATATGTTATTATTATAACGAACAATAATAATAGTCGTCATTTTCAACACACCCACCAAAAGTATCTGACCCGAGGAGCGAAGAATGCCCATGGTACAAAAAGTATGTCCGGCTGTGTTGTCTGTACTTTACTGATTTTTTATTTAATAAATAAATAAAAGGGAAAAAGATAGGTAATTTTTTACCAAAGATTAAAAAAATTTTATGAAAAAAATACACCCTTCAAGAAAATCCCACTCGACGTGCGAAGTACACACTTTTTTTTTTCTTTTAGATTCTAAACGAAGTGAAGAAGCTCATGATTTTACAACGATGTTTATTTTTTATACTTGCACTTAATTAACATATTTTTCAATTTTTAGTACTATTTATAAGATACATATTTTTGGGTTTTGAAGTACAAATTCCATAATACGACTTTCTCGGTAATGATCACGTCTTACGTGTAATCAATTTTTTCTTTAAGCTCGTGATGATTTAATAAAAATGCGTATTTTTCATTTTATTTTTTGGTAATATTATTTTGTTTAGTAAAAAATCTTTATAAATTAATTCTGAATGCGCTCTAGACAGTAGGCACGTAATTTTTAAAAATTCTAAACGGTTTTTTCGAAAAAATGGAAAATGTTTCGAAAATTTGAGTAAAAACTGTGGAACTAGATTTTCCCAAAGAGACAAATGAATATTAATTATTATTTAATCGTAACTCCAAAACTGATAGTACCGAAAACTTGAAAATTATCACTCATTATCAACAGGAAAATATTTTCAAAAGAATTTTGTAATTTTCGGAGTGAGTTAAGAATTTTTTTTAAATATTATAAGTACCTCGTTTTATGTAAATTTTTTTCTAATGCGATTTTAAATTCTTGGAATATCAAGCTTGTAATGTACGTACGTCTAATTTATTAATTTACTTATCTACTTTTGAAACGATCCGATAAAAACTGCACAAATATATAAAATAAAAATTCCCGACCGTTATTGAAATAATTACATTTTATGAAATCTGTAGTATTCACTTGTGTTCACTTGTTTTGAAAAAAAAAATCGAATTTTAACTTTAATAATTTCTCGGTAGATACGCTCCTAATAATAATAATAATCTACCCCTCCCCCCCCCCGAACAAGAGTTCCGCCGTAGATACGAATTTCGCGGATACCGAAATTCCCCGCCGCCCCTATCCCGCGCGACCGTAGAATCCCACCGGGTCTGAACTACATATTATACTCTTATAATAGTATAATATGTAATCTAGACTCGCATAATGAGCAACTAATCTTATATACGGACTCCCTCGCGCGCATCTCGACCGCGCTTAATCAACAACATCAACCGCCGTGTAATTAATTTACGTGAAAATTATACGGAACTGACGACGACGACGGTGTTATATTAACCGTGTGCGCGCAGCAATGCCTAGGAATACATGAATTGATATTAAACTTTTAATACATTGTCGTCCTAGGGACAACAGCATCGTTCTCGAGTTCAATTCATTAGGTACGCGACGCATTATTTATTATTGTCATTGTCGCGCCCTTGTGCCAGAGAGGGGAGGGTTCTCGGCAGACTCGGATAGGTCAGTAGACTTATATTCGGTGGACCTTGGCGATATTTGGGGGCCCCGATCGTGAGGGGTGAAAAATGTAAGAGCACAAAGTGAAAAATTCAAAAGGTACACTCATGTACCTCATAATATCATAGTTTACATAGTCTGTAGTTTTTTTTTTTTTTTTTTTTTTTTTCAAAAGATTTAGAAACTCTTTTCGAGCCGGTTAAAATCCTAAAACTCGATGGACTGGTACAGTCTAGTCCCAGTGCTCAACAGGCCTAAGTTGTTTTAATAGTTTAGCTCTATTAAACATCCTTCGTGACATTATGACAACAAAATATAAAAGTTAAAATGTTTAATAAAATGGCACTGATATAACCGGATTTTCGTTAGACGTAAAAAAAATATTTGTTATTTTTTTTTTTTTTTTTTACTCTGGTAACGCTTTTTCTAATCGAAAACGTGCTCGGATCAATTCCGTTCAGCATAATGTTTGTATAAAATTTACCATCTGATGTATATTATACATTTATTATTAAAAATACATTATTGATAATTATTAAATTGTTGAAACAATTATTAAAAATCACTTTATTGTTTACATGACAATTCTCATAATACATAAACGTTTTTTATTTCTTTTAAATTAATATACAATATAATATGGGATATAATACTATAATAACAAATTAAAACATAAAAATTTTTTAACTTAAAACAATATTTATTATTAATAAATTCAATTTTTTCACTTTGCGAACCATACTTTGTAACCATCCTTTTCCCGTCTCTTTCAGTTCCCTTAACTTCAAACTTCACTTGATGACTCACATCATCACTTTGTATACCATTTTATATATATTATGTATATCATTGAAGGCCAATAAAACAATATTGATTAATTTTTTTCACAAACTTCATTATTCCCAAACGCGTACTGTGAAGCAGCATCTATTTTAGTGCGCTGTAGCACAATGTGTAATAACAATATTCAGAGCAAGTGCAAACTGAGAGTACTAAGGCCTAGGAGGAAAAGATATTTTTCTAAAAATTATCCGTTCACTCCGCTTCCCGACCCCCAACTACATTTTTAAAAAATTCTAACCTTACCAAACTTGATTCCTAGAATAAATTTTACTTGCTATGTGTGTGTCGGGGTGGGAGGCATCTTACAATATTTATATCTATACTTTACTTTACTTTTTTATAACACGTAATTGTAAATTGTATAAAAATAATTATGTCAAACGCATTTAGATAACAGTGTTTAAAAAAAAAAAATGGATTTCAAAAATGTATGTTGATAATGATCAAATTTGTATTATTGGTGACTCGAGACGTCATCGATGACACATTAGTATCGCAATTTTAAAACATTTCCATTGGCCGAATTAAAAATATTTAACCAACAGAGTCGATAAATAACACTTAAGTTGTAGTAGCCGGCGGAATCTATACATATACTTTTTTTCGGATGTTTGGGCAGAATTAATATTTTCCCGTTTCCATCCCCTAAAACTCCCTTTGTGTACGCGCCAACGTATAACCTTCCTTTCGTTAAAAATTGGAATATGTCTATATAGGTACTTTAATATATAACATACATTAAACGGATCTTTTACATAGAACAAATATTTTACAATCAACTGATTTTTTCATTAAACAAAATATTATAATAACATTGTATAGGGACACTATAAGTATAGAACAAAAAAATCAAAGATATCAATAACGAAAATCGGTTAGATGGGGGGGGGTAAGGTTGGGAGGGGGAGGGTTGACCGTGTTGTAATCTCTTTTCACGATTCGACCTCCCCGCGTCCCTTCAACAACCGTTTTTCGTCACTCGTCGCCGCAACACACACCCGCGGAACACTCCGCCATCGCCGTCCGACCGTTATACACTTGTTGCAATCGTTCCGCCGCCCTACGTGGGTTGACGTCGTAACCTCCCCTCGACCGCCGCTCTCGATTCGACACTACTGTCTGCGACTACCGGCGGCGGCAGTGTCGTAATTAAGATTTTGTACTAGAGGGGGAGGGTCATATGTATTTTAGAAAAAAAATTAACAACTGTTAAATAAATTAAGTATTAAAAATATATTAATATACAGGGCATAGTAACGGTTTTGAAACTAGATGATCCAATTTTCTGGGAGTAACGCATAGAGATGATTGAATAAAAATTTAAGATCATAAAACCAAAAATTACAAATTATATGCAATAAAAATACAAAAAAAAAATGTTCCAGGAAAATATTTTGTGTATTAATTGGTGAAAAATGTGTACTGAATAAATTATTTAAAATTTTATAAGTTTTAATAAAAAAAAATCAATACTTTAAGTGAAAATAATGATTTTTGTTAATATTTTAATTCTGAACGAGACTAATTTTTGTTCGCTTCTTTTTCTGTGCTATTGCCTGTTAGTAAAACCATATTAATTTATACTTAGAATTTAAAATTTTATTAAATAAAATCGAGATATTTCCAATATTTTCAAAGCTTTACACTCAGTCCAAAAGCAGTAATAATATTTTGAAAGTAATTATGATATTTCAGGATAATTTAGATTTCTCAGCACCATTATTACATTTATATTTACAGTGAAGTATTGAAAAATAATTTTATGAAAATCACGTCTACAAAAAATTTTGCTTTTTTTGTTCAACTTTTCGCTAGTTTTTCCTTACACTTGGAAAAATTTTAAAGGTAAGAGAAAAATTACTTTTTTAATAATAAAAACTAGAAAAAATATATGATCTATTGAATAACATTTAGACCATATGTAATAATTTAGTATTATCCAAAAAAAAAATGATAACACACATAACAAAAGATACTACTTCATTTGAAAACCAATTATACATTCTTTGTTTCACTCAGAATATAAACGGTTTTGGGGGGGAGGGATCTATCCACCTCATCCTCTCACTTAATTACGGCCCTGGGCGGCGGCGGTATCTTCTAGCCAAAAAAAATCGTCAAAATCGATACGTATCGAGGATACATCGAAAAATATAAAACATAGATTGATTTCTGACGTTGACACTAAACAGTGAAAACATCGATGGTTTTAATAATCTATGTTTTGTGAAAAAAAAAAAAAAAAAAAACAAGAAAAAAATTTCTCGCTTGTCACAGAGGATAACGTGTAATATTTTTGCACTTAATTATATCCAATATACGTAATGTGGTTTACTAGTGTTGAAAATATTGATATTGGGTAAATAAATAAAAAATATATCTTTTTTAAAAAAAAAGTGATGTTTAAGTATATTTTGATTTTTTTTTTTTTTTTTTTAACACCGGACATCGGGAAAAACATCTATGTCTTTTCTTCGATACACCGAAATAAAAAAACATCCGTGGACAAAAAAAATTGCTAATATTTTATAAAAATGTATTATGCCCACCTCTAGTACCGTGTCTGCCGTACGAGTATATCGTCGTCCGCTCGGCCATCGCGTTCGACGTTCTCGAATCGAGATGAGTTTAGTTATATGTGAATTTAACTTCCCCCCCCCCCCCAAGAATTATATACCAAATTAGTTGCACGGATATGTATTTGCATAATATATATTATTATATATATATATTTTTTTTTTTACTCTTTTCAGTGTTAATAGTGAAATATAAAACTCGCCGAGTAAAAGAAAAAAATGTTGTTGTTGATAACTACAAACTTTATAATTTTTAAGTAAAATCGTCTTGAATAAACTGAAACTTTGCTCAGAATCGTTTTGTTGAAGATATGATTTAAAGTTTCTTTAGAATTCAATATCTTGTGAGTACAAGAGTGTCCCCAGAAGCGAAGAATATCCAAAGGTGTCAAGTACATCCTCTTTTAGTTCATTTTACAGTATTTTTTCTATCAAATTCCGTAAATCAACATCTTTACACTAATAATTTTGTTTTTAAAACACTGTATTTATTTAATATCTATACTTCAGTAACAATATTCTAATTTTAAAATACTTTACACAAGCCTATGTGAGAATAAGTGTGTAAGTATTTAATACAGCATTTGATTTATCAAAAATTCGATAAGTTACATTAAAACTACAGAATCAGAATCAATTAAATTCAAAATTTGTATTTATTATTTTTGACACATTGCCTAATATGAACATAAACATTAAAATACAATTTTTCTTATTATTAACGCGATAATTTCTTGATTTCTTAAAATTTTGATTTTCAACGCATTTTCACATTTTTAATATTCAACAACTCCATTTTTTGTCATTTTAAATACATTTTTCAAGGTTTTAAACTACTTTAAATTCACAACCCCTATAATATAATAATAATAATAATGCATATATATATATACATATAAATTTTAGGATATTTCAGTGTTATTATAATTTAATTCATACTCATACTAATTATTGTACACGGAAATAACGATATTTTTGTAATAAAATACAAAAGATTACCGATTTCGAAAAAAATGTTTTAGAACGGGGGGGGGGAAATCCCATTGTTACCACCCCCTGAATAACGGCTGCTGTCTCTCCGAGTGCAAATGGCTCGGTGGTTTTTTTCCAAAATTAACCGGGGAACATTCGGCGAATCCAAACTAAGGAGAAGCGTGCGCGATAAATCACGATTTACGTGTAATAAAATAACGCATTATATAAATACACAGGGGAAGGAGGCGCGGGTTCGCGATGATATATTTATTATATTTTAAGTTCGTGTATGCGGTCTGATATGTAAATTAGCGCGATTGTCGACGTGTCTCATTTAGCAAAACGAAAACAATGCGAGAAACTTATTTTTAATGTACAAAACGTGTTTATTTGCCGTACAAAACCGGAATCCCATTACGACGCGCGTTTCCGGCATTTTGTTTCACCGTGCCTCCTATACATTATCTACGGCGTCGCCGTAAGGGTGGTAAGACGTTTTTTTCTTTTCTGGGCATATATACCAGTTGCCCTCAAAAGCAACTTTTTTTATACCGATTCCCCCCAAACTACCTGGAAAAAAATGTACCAGTTGCGCTCAACCTGATGTACCAGTTGCCCCCTCGACATATTTTATATGCACTACAAAGTACCATGCAACCTATATAGGAGGTGAATAGGTATTAAATTATGAAAGCAAAAAAATGCATATTAAATGATTGAATAGTTTAATGATAGCACACTCATACGTAGTAATTTGTCAATAAATTAATTTAAGTAAAAAAGAAAATCTAAAAAAAAAAAAAAAATATTATATTTTAATACCAAAATTAATGAAATTTGGCTTTGAAATGATTTAATGATATAATAACAGTGTTCATATTTCCCAATTTGTACTTAGCATTTGGTATATTCTTGTGTGTACTACATACTACTTGTATGTACTTGGCATCTGATATATTTAATTGAGGGCAACTGGTATATTTTATGGGCATATACCAGTTGCCCTCAAAAGTACCTTTTTTTATACCAATTCCCCCAAAACTACCTGGAAAAAAATGTACCATTTGCGCTCAACCTAACGTACCAGTTGCCCTCAACATATTTTACATGCACGACAGAGTACCATGTAATATATAGGAGGTAAATAGGTATATATATATATTAAATTATGAAAGCAAAAAAATTCATATTATATGATTAAATAATTTAATGATAGTAATAAGCACACACATAC
>JAIPRM010003738.1:0-25044 GCA_025469315.1 Stegophylla sp. TES_Ste_2020
TACATATAAGAAAATTGGCTTAACCGATTGTTTTGAAATTTGGTGTCCAGATAGAAAATTTCATTGCGAATATTTTGGTGTAATAAAATTTCTTACGGACAAAGAATTAAACATTTTACAAGGGTAATACTGAAAAAAAGTCGAAGAAAGTACGGACTAAAAGGTATTTGTTATTCGCTTATCTTATCGTACGTATTTTTCGACGCTAAATTTAATACGATACAAGTCGGTAATTATGGTGTGCCACCCAAATACATTTCTCAGAGCCAAAACACCTTATCAGTTGTCACATATTACAAGGACTGCCATGTATATATATATACTATTATATGTTTAATAGTGTAAACATTATACATATTATGATGTTTACATTATTAAATAACAGTATCTAACCTACTATTTTATATTTATAGTATTAACTTCCTTCTTTATATTATTAACTTCCCTCGTTCAGAATCGTTTTATTGAAGAAATGATTTATCGTTTCTTTAAAATTCAATACACCCGTCAAAGAATCCCACCCGTCGTGCGAAGAACACCCATCGTGCGAAGTATGTCCCGCTTTTTTTTATATGCTTTTTAAATTATAATTTTAATAAAACTGTTTTTTAAAGATGATTTAATAAAAAATTTGAACAAATTTAAATTTAAAATAGGCTCAAAATTTCCTTTTATTTTTTATCGGCTTATAAATAATTTTTTACAAACGTTAAAATGTATTATTACTGTTTAGGTGACTGTTAAAAAAGCAGGTATTAAAAAGCAGAAAATACTTCGCACCATTGTTATTCTTTTCTCCTCATATGGGATTTGGTGGGTATGTTCAATTTTAAATAAGTGATAAATAATTTTATCAATAAAATGATTCTGAGCGGAGCTCGAGTTTATATAAAACAGTTTTACTTAAAAACTACTGTTTCTTATTATTACAAAAAATTTATTTATTGTTACACCAGTATCCCACTATTAACTAAGAACAGGAGTAAACATTTTATGAGAAAAAAAATGACAAAAAAATATATTAAATACATATACCCATTCAAAATTATTTTCACTAAAATATTTTTTGTTTATTTTCTACCTATATTTGAACTTTCATAAAGTTTAGATTAAAATAAAACAGTTTTATAGTCATTTTTGCCAAATTTTCTTTAAATTTTGAAAAAACTATTGAGAATTATAAAAAAAAGACCTCCTAAAAGTACCATCTAAAAATAAATTCAAAATTTAAAAAGTTACTGGTCGAAACTTTTGGACAAGTATTAATATATTAAAACATGTACCCATAAATAATTTAAAAAATCATTTAAAAAAGTCTTGCTTCAGAATATAAAATGGTAGGTATTTTCTTTTCGTTATTATTTCAAAATATTTGAAATTTATTTTTTTAAAAGTTGCTAATTGTATATAGTTGAAATAATTGTAAATAATTAAGTTGACATAAATTTGGTGATCTGTTATTATTTTGAAATCAATAAGGTTGAAATTTTGAAAATTTATCAAATGCGATAGTTTATTTTTATAGTTTTTCCATTATATTTAAATTAAAAATAATAATGCTCTAGAGTCTAGAGCAGAGGTTCCGGAAATTGTTTGTTAGATAGACTACATGTTGATTTTTTTGTTTTTTGTAGACCCCCTAATATTGTATCTCACAAATTTATCATCGAGGTTTTGAAAGCCTACAAAAATCTACTCATTTGTATATTAAGGTTAACAGTGGAGTGTATAGTTTTAAAATAAAATTAAAAATATGTACATTTTACTTTAGTTTTATTATTGTTACAGTGGAGTGTATAATTTTAAAATAAATATATGTAAATTTTTTTTTAGTTCTATTTTTGTTACCTAATTAACTTAATAATCATCATTTATCATAATAACTAATTAAATGCTAATTATCTATTTAAATTATTTTGAATAATAAAATGATAAAAAATGAAATAAATCAAGTTTTGTTAGATTATTGCATAAAATAAATGAAAAAAAAATCTACACTTTTAATGGGAAGGGAGAACTTGAAATTGTTACAATACATTTTCAATATTTCGCTTCAAATATGCCTTAAATTTCTTCTACTAGTGATTTTTAATCGGTATTTATGTAAAAAAAAAAAAAAATTCAATAATATTAGCCACCATTGAAACTTTTACTCGTTATCGACAATGTGATTTATCATTCATATTGTGGAGATACACACGTTTTTTCCGACCGTCAATAACTCTTTAGTAGACCATTATTCACATCTCGTGCACCCCCAATTTTTTTTTTCACTGACATGAATTCCTCGAAGATCAGAGTTAACACCTGGGTTCTTTGAGGGGTTGGTGTAGTCGATTTTGGGAATCACTGGTCTAGAGTTCTAGTTTTCATCTTGCTTTGAATAGACAAAAATAAAACGAGTAATTACTATACCAAACTCGTATACGGCTATATTATACATAATGTGGACCGTGGGATACACAATTATTGTATTTCAAATTGTATTTAAATGAGAAATGATAAGTTAACATCCATAACCTATATTATAAATGTAATATTGAAGTGGGTGTTACATTATCTCATAAATAAATGTTTACATGTTTATATAATCGATTAATCGCATTTTAGAGGGACCTATTTTTATTAAAGTATGCGAATGGGTATTATTAGAAGTATACAAATAATAAAATTATGGTCGCACAGATACATATATTATTATAAATACGTAGGTAGAGGACACTGACGTATGACGTATGACGCGTTATTGTAATTGGTATAACCAAATTATTAATTCATTGAAAAAAAATATAATATAATATTAAAACATTTATGACGTATGAACTCTGATCAATAATTGGCCTTCATATTATATAATTCAATAATAACATTTCCCATTATCACATGTGCTTACATTATTACTCATTGCTTGCGAATTATATTTCTCCTGCAAAATAATGACACAGAATGCGGTATCATTAATATTACATTAATTCGTAGTGATGTTAACATTTGTTTATTTACAATAAATATTTAGTATCGATGTCGTTTAAAAATGTATGTACTTCTGGGGAATAATAATTAGACTAATGCAAAGCTGAGAAATAACCAGTTACCAAGTTGCTTAAAATAACTATAGTTATTTAACTATATATAGTTACTTTACTCCCTAATAACTTGATCACTTACATAATATTTACTATAAATAAATGTTAAGTTACTGTGAACTGTTATAACTTTTATTATTATTTTATAATTAATCTAAATGGAAAAAAAATGACGTAATTCACACCCTGGGTATTCTTCGCTCCTCGAGTGGAACACTCTTATGGGGGTGTATTGAATTTTAAAGAAACAATTAATCGTTTCTTTGATAAGACGCTTCTGGGCGAAGCTTTAATTCATTCAAAAAATTTTACTTAAAAATTATAAAGTTTGTAATGATGACATAAAATTTATTTTTTACTTGGCCAGTTTTATATTTTACTATTAACTGAGAAAAAGGAAGAAAAATTTTTGAGGAGAAAAAAATTGTTTTTTCACATTTTCAAAATTTTCTTACGCCAAAATATTTCTTATATTATTGTCTATCTATAGTTAAATTTTCATAAAGTTTGGATTAAAAAAAAGATAGTATATAATATGATGAGGTATTACTAAGATTGTCTAATTTTTAATCGCAATGAGAATTACTTTACTGAGTAGAGACTAACGCAGAAGTCTGTATACATAATAATAATAATAATAAAGTGTTTACTTCGCTCGTCGGGATGTTCTTTGCACGTTGGGTGGGATTCTCTTGACGGGTGTATTTAATTTTAGAGAAACGATAAATCATTTCTTCAATAAAACGATTCTGAACAAAGGAAGTTAATAAATATATAAAAAAAAAAAAAAAAATGCAATAAATTCGGACTGCCGGGTTAGAATTGAACCCCGGTACTATTGCGTCATATTAGATCGTCGTACCGCTGCGCCACACTACGTATTATATATTATATATATAATTAAATTATTAGGTATTTAGTATAATAACCGAAAATATTGAATTTTTAAAATAGAATAAAATAATTAGAAAACCATTGTTGGATGAGGATTTTAATTTACACCATCGTATTCAGCGTCGAAAATATATTACGTAGATGCAATAAAACATTATCAGCCTTCAGCAACAATTTATAACCCATCTATAGATATTTCGTAATATCTGTCTGTATTTTTTCTGATTTTTTTTCATTCAAACCCTTGTTAAAATGTTTAATTATTCGTCCGTAAGAAATTTTATTGCACCAAAATATTTACAGTGAAATTCTCTTTCTAGGCACCAAATTTTAAAACAATCGGTTATGCTGATTTTCTTATATGTACGTTAAAGTGTGTAATTTTAGATAAAACTAACGAATTTCGTCAAAATTTTAACTTCAAACGGGTATAAAAAAAAAAATTTGACTAACGATTTTTGAGATTTTTTGAAGTCAATTAGATATATATGTCTGTGAGATCATATTAAATTTTCAAATCTTAATATCAAAAATCAAAAATTTTATTACATAAAAACTAACAAAAAATGAGAAATTTCTGAAATTTTCAAAATGCTGTACTTAACTCAAAATCGATTAAATTATTTTGAAATTTTAAGAAATGTTCTTGTAATTATTTTTAGTGGTTGGTGAAAATTTCAAGTTCCTAGCTGCATTATTTTAGAAGTTATGTCAAAAAGTAATTTTCAATTTTACGAAAATTCCGGTAATTGCATATTTTGCCGTTTTTTGTCAATTTTTCAACAGTTTTTCCCCGTTTTTGTATAAAGTATTGATAAATTGGAAAAACGACTTCTTTAAAATACTATCTGGGTACGATTCCGGTTCTATAGAGATACTGATCAAAACTTTTGGACAATTATTTCTACACGAAAAAGTGTTTCCAGAAAGAAAGCAAAAAAAATAAACATCATTGTAAAAACATAAGCTTTTTCACTTCGTTCAGAACCTAAAACATACTTTAAGTATAACATAAGCGACTAGCTTTTCGATGATAGCAGCATTTTCATAACTGTTATTAATTTTAAAAAATTAACAAAAGTGTTAAAATATTATTATTAAAATTGAATAGATAATTTTTATCTAGATTTACCTTTTTAGATGATTAAAATATTTATTGGTATTATTTTAACTATACATAACATTTTATTTGAACATTTATCACATAACATTAAGATATTTAATATGGTTTTTTAAGTTTACGAGATGTAAAATATTTTTGTAAATAACTTTATAATACAATTTAACTTCAACCTTTTTTTTTTACAAATAACTAGAAACTTAGCGAGCCATTTTTTTTCTTGTAGTAACTTATAACGTACTTACCTAAGGTACTAAATCAAAGCAAGTGATTATAGCTTACTTTGGCTTCAAAATTGAGTAACTTTGGATAAATGAATAAATAATATTTGGTGCTATTGTTGTGTTTTAATGTTTAAAATGTTTTGTTGACTTTTTATTAATATAATAGAGTACAAATATTTGATAACAAATGTCTCATATGAAAATAAGTTGTTGTGAAACATTTTTTTTACTATTTTAAATATGATAATATTACAAAAGAATCCCATAAATCTGTTTAAGTACCTACTCATTTTTTGTTATTTTCATATCATACACATTTAAGTGGGTACAGACAGGGGTTAAAGTGGAGGGGACACATTGAGACTCAGTTCTTATACCTCAGACAGCACTTCAAAAGCGTTCCCTTTAACAATTTTTACTAATATTTTATTGGAACGATTAATATTTTAGACAGCACGTTATTTTGCTATACAGAATAATAATAAGTCCAATACTTCCATCATAATAAGTAAAATATTTATTTTAGTTTCATCAAAAGAATACTTGGTTTCCTAAATATGCATTTATAATTATTAGGTAGATTTATATGGAATCTTCAGAACTGTATTGGAGTCCTGCCTGAAATTTTTTTTCATCTTAAGCTCTGGGTACAGTAGACAGCACACCAACTAGTGGGGAGCTTTGCCTAGGCAGAGCGTGAATTTTTCCCCGCCCCTAAGTGCACTTAATTCAAAACTATTTTTCTAATTTACCACTTTATTTAAAAATATTTTTTTAGAAATAATATGCATTTTTTACTTGGAAATTTATTTTGAGATAGTTATGATTACGATATTAATGTTTATTGTATTTAAATATACACTATTATAATATTATAATATGATTTTTAACCTTGCATTTCGATTGATTTTTAAATTCCTCTTTTATCATGATTTTTTCATAAATAAAATTACTTGGGTTCTGTTTCTTATTTTAAGTCAGAAAACAATTTTAATAAACTTCATTTTTACAGGCAAATCATTATATTAAATCTCTTGTTCAGTCAAATAATTTAACAAATTCGTATACCCATCATAATACATGCATATAAGATAAATCTTCATATTATTATTTACATTATTAATTAATTATTCCAAACAATTTTATTAAATCTCTTTATTTGTTTAGTCTTATTTTAATATTTGAGATTAGATGTCTAAATTCCAATCTTTGATATATCATTTAAAAGTTAAGTACAATATTACAATTATGGTTATATTCAGTGCTTGCAGACTTGAAAAATAATAGAAAAAGAACGTGACTCTATATTTTATATAGTGTCTTCCGTAAAAATACACATCACCATAACGTAGGGATTAATCGTCCCAATAGATAATAAAAATATAGATGGAACATATCCAATTGAGGATATGTCGTTATATATATCGTTCAATTTCAATAAATTACAAGCTGGTTTTTACTTATTTTTTCCATTAAGAGAAGGAGAACTCTGTACCCCCATGTATCCCCTCAAAACAAGCAATGGTTTAGGTTAACAGTTACTTACTTTTATTAAGTAGGTACTCTACTGAAAAATTATTATTTACAGTTATCGTTGTAATTTTTTATTAAATAAAATAATTTAAAATTCGTTACAAATTATTCATACACTATATAAATTCGTGTTATACGTCATATTGAATTGTATAATACACACAAAAAAATGCGTATTACACACAAAAATAGGCCCTGGTTTTATTATAATAATATTTTAAGATGGTGTTATTTTTTTATTGAATTATGCGCAGTTCGTATTTACGTTTCACTGTACTCTATGTAGTGTAGTTATTTATCATTGTTATTCGGTAATGAATACGTTTATTTTTCATACTTAAAAACAGTGTTAAATTTAATGTCATATAAATTTTTTTTCAAAAATATGTAGTATAAAAGATGTAACAAAAAGATTTTGTTAAATTTCATTGAATTTTAATAAAAATAAATTATTAATAAAGTTTTATGCGAGGTTTCTTTAAAAGATATTTTAATTATGTTTTATCTGCTAATTAATACGATTCTATAGTAATTTTTTAAAAAGCCGATTAGTGAAACTATTTCAAGATTAATGGTTATTTAATTATTCATTTAAGTTATTTTAATTATAAAGAATCTTATCCATTATAAGTAATTATTTAATAATTATTAATTGTTTTCGTGTAAGTTGTTGTAAATTCTAAACAAACATTTTAACATATCTATATGAGAATAACCACACTCAGACTACCGAGTTTATAAAAATTAGGGATCAAACGCACAAACAACTTCAACAACCAGTTGGAGATAATTATGCGTGTTATTATTATTTTGTTATTCGTTTTTGAGATATGTTAAGACGCAATAATTGATCAATGCATTTTGTATTGATGCATACCTACTAATGTATTTGGAAAATCACGTTCAATTTTATATATTTTAATGCTTAATAATATTGTTATAACATAATATAGCATGATTTTATAAATGAGACGAAAACAGTCGACATCTTCACTGACATTACGAACAAGTAATTTAAAAACAGCAACTAGATGTTGTTAGGTAATAATATCAATAAACGAAGAAAGGCAAATCGCACCAGCGTGATATTTTCTACATGGCGTCAATAATAATTGAACATCTAATCATTATAGGATATTACGCTTATGATAAATGTATATTATATTATTATGTAGGTATACCGGGTACATGCTTAAATCCGCGTGCGCGACAATTTCCTGGTTTGATCAACAATCAAGGTGAACGACTCAATAATAATACTAAGATAGGTAGACTGTTATTTTTCTCGATATTTTCTTTGAAACATTCTACGGATAGCTCCGAGTCAGTATATGTCTCAAGTGATCACCGTGCGCAACATTTTGGTCTTTTAACCGATTTAAGTGTTTCTAAAATCCGTAAATAATTATTAGAATTACACATCATCAAAAAGGTAAGAATCATATTTTTTATTTCGTTTTAAACGCTATAAATAATAATTCATCTATAATATTTTTTCATTCTGTCCAATCATTGCTGCAATTGTTCGATCGAAATAATATGTTATGTTAATTCACATATTTTTTTCCAAGTCTAACTTACCTAATGTCTGTCTCCCAAATTAAACTAATTTATAAAACTAACTATTCCACAAGTAAATTAAAATTGAAAAATTGTTGTTTTAACTATTTTTGTTCTAAAATACTAAAATGAAATTTTGGTGAAATCATTACATAATAAATAAAATTAAACTATGATAAAACAAGTCAACTTTTAATTTACCTAGACATAGATACAGTCGTAGTAAATAATGAGCATGCATAAATAAATGACTATGCCACTGGCACTGATCACAAACAACTTAAACATTTTGATATATTTCTTTGTATATACCGAGTTAAAAATTAAAATAAAATGTCTGTTTAAATAATTTTACCAATTGTAATTCGTTATAAACTCGTACTAAACGTTTTCAAGATAGAATCTTTACTTTATTTTAAATTTAAAATTTGGTTGGCTTATTAATATAATTTATCAATAATGAACATATTTAACCGATTTTTTGTGATATCATTTTCTATGAATAAAGTTTATAATTTAAAAATTATTAACAATGTAAATATTTAATTTTTGTTTTTGGAAAAATTATCAATAAATTGAAAAAGGAAAATTTCACAGTAAAAAAAAATATATTTTATGATGTACTAATTTTATACAGTTCCATATATTTTTATACAGTTCTTCTACTATTTGTAGGTATAATATAATAATATGCTATAAATGTATATTATAATTTTATTTTTTATAATCACAATCTATTGTAACAAAATATTGTTAGGTATTTTAGAAATATAAAAATTTAATTTAAAACCATTTTCGAGTATTCATTTAGAGTTATTTGTTCTTTAATTAAAGTAAAAAATGGCTTAATAGTAAATATACACCCATATTTAGCACTCTCATCTGTTTCCTCACCTTGGTGTGAAATGGTCATGCATTATTATTGTGACTAATTGTTAACTATCTGTAAGTGATAAATTTTTGATGATTTCAGATACTTAGTTATTACAGTTGGTATAGTTAAAAGTTGATATTTATCCACACGCAATTAAAACCTATAAACCAATTACCAATGATGTTAGTATACCATAAATAGGTTATCAAGTGTATTTTTAAATGATTTCAAGATTTTTTTAAGTTCATTGTGAATGCTTCGAAGGCTTGATTTCATTAATATTGTTTTTGTTTTTTCGGAAGAACTTTAAAACAAAATTTGAAAATCACAAACGTTCTAAAACAATAATTTCTTATTTACAAACTTTATTCAAAATCTAAATAAAAATCTCATAACTGAATAAATATTTAGGATTATATGTCTAGTATATTATGTATAACTAAAATAATTAATAACATATAATAATAAAAAAAAATAATTAATACTAGTAGGTATATACAAAGTGTCTCACTCTGAGAGTTATAATTCTTGAACTAGGTTGAAATATAATCTAGGTTGAAAATAGGTTGAAAAATAAAAGGGACGTAATTCGCTCCATGGGTATTCTTACACCTCGGGTGGGATACTCTTGGTAGGTGCATTGTATTTTGAAGAAACGATAAATAATTTCTTCAATAAAATGATTCTGAACGGAGCTTCCGATAATATACAATTATAATAGTCGGTTAGATTATGTTTAACAAAAAACTACTTTTATATAATTTTTTTCGAGTCGAGTAGAGTTGTAACGTTGAATACTCGATTATTGTGTTGTTTGTGTGTTTATGTGTTTGTCTGGTAATTAATGTCCTTATAAAAATACTAAAATCAATAATTATCATTTTCATAACATCAAATTATTAACAGTCCATTAATTGGTATAACATCAAAAATATCTCTCGACTTGCTGTGCAATGTGACAGGCCTGTGCCCAAAGGAGAGGCACAGGCCTGCCATTGCGTTTTTACTTAATTTTTAGTTTATTTTATATAAAGTCAAAAAAAAAATACCTTTATTTATGGTGATATAAATTATAGGGAGTAGACTATATTTAATATATTGAAATAAAAATTCAAACCAGTGGTTTTTGAATAATTATTCAAATTTAAGTGTTAAGGATAATATATAAGTACACAATATACTACCTATAATATGCATATTATAGATATGGTTAACTTATAATTATAAATCTACATTTTGATTAAATATTTCTGAAAAAAGATTAATTTTGTTGATTCATAATAATTACATGCTACGTAAGTAACTAAATATGTGTCCGAGAGACTATTTTCCTTAATAATTAAATTTGAATATTTTAAAAACTACTCGTTCGAATTTTGATTCAATGTATCAAATTCACATCGCCACTGGACATCCTTTAGGTGACATGAAAAAAAAGTTAGGAAAAACACGTTTTTACAGGAATTTGGTCATTTCAAAAAAATAAATACAAATTTTTGCATTATTACGGACAAAAAGAGGGTGAACATGCCTAATGGACCCATACATCAATTTTGCATAACATAAAAAAAAAAAAAAAAATTAGAAATTAATATACATTGAAATTAACATTTTAATACTATCTTGTATTTAATACTTCTTAAAACACACCCCTTGAATAAATCCTGCGCATGGGCCTGCAACGTGGGGATATTTTGCTTTGATAATCGTTAATAATAAATATGCATATCAGTCAAAATCAGGTTTGAAAAATAATAATGTTATTGTTTATATTAAATAATGAACTGTGATGATGACGCGATAACATATGAGTGGTGGGGTTGATACATTTAATCAGCGTACTGGCAAGATGAACAAAACAAAAACTATTATTACTGAAAATTTTTTGGGTTTCTAGCTATTTGTAGTTCTTAAATTTATTTTTCAATAATACAGGGGAATAAACGAGACAATTTTTCTCAGACATTAAGTAAATCAGCCAACACTATTATTTAATAAAAGATTAATCCTTGTCCATTTCACTATTCGTGCAAACGATCAGTTTTGTATAATATTATATTAATAAATAATATTATAAATAAATGAGCCAATAATCGGATTATCCGTTATAATTTTGATTTTAAACACTTGTAAAAAATTTTTATAGAGCCAACATTTATGTAAATTTTACCCCGTATACAAAAACACGTGAGAAATATTTTGGCAAAAGAAAATTTCTACCGGAATAAGAACCAATCAATCAATCGGGTTTTGATAAAAAAAAAATCAATATTTTACGTAAAAATGACTAGTTTTATGCTAATTTTAACTTTAAACGGCTATAAAATTACTTTTCATTAGTTCACACTATCGTAGTGTCGAAAAATACATAAGATAAGTGAAAAACATTACTAATCTTTTAGTGTGTTCGTAAACTAGAAATACATTATAAAATTTGTTCGTACTTTCTTCAACTACTAGTCAAACCCTTGTAAAATCTTTAATAATTTGTCCGTAGAAATTTTATTGCACTAAAATATTCACAATGAAATTTTCCATCTAGATATCAAGTTTCAATAAAATCGGTTGTACCAATTTTCTTTTATCTACGTTAAAGTGTGTAATTTTTGGTAAAACAAACCACTTTCGTCAAAATTCCAACTTTTAACGGTTATAGAGAAAACATTTTCCGATAAATTAGACATATATGGAGTGAGATCATATTACATTTTCAAGTCTTAATATCAAGAATTAGAACTTTTATTACATAAAAACTAATAAAAAACGAGAAATTTCCAATATTTCTAAAATGCTATACTTAACTCAAAATTGATCAAATGTTTTTGAAATTTTTATGAAGTATTTTCATGATCATTTTTAGTAGTTAGTGAAAGTTTCAAGTTTCTAGCTTCATTATTTTTGATGTTTTGTTAAAAAGCAATTTTAGATTTTACGAAAATTCCGGTAATAGCGTAAATTGCCGTTTTTTGGCAATTTTTTGTGAGATTTTCCGTGTTTTTGAAAAAATTATTGATAAATTTTGTAAAATTACCTCTTAAAAGTACTATCTGGGTGTGATTTTGGATCCATAGAGATACTGATCGAAACTTACAGACAAGTATTTCTATACGTAAAGGTGTTCACAGAAAGAGAAAAAAATAATAATAAATATCAGTGTAAAATCATAAGCTCTCCGCTCTGCTTAGAACCTAAAATTTAGGTATCAATATTTTTTTTTTTCAAAAGATATTCTATTCACAGTTTAAATATAAATGTAGTGGTTGCCACTCAAGCTAAAAAGTGCCTTTAATGTATAAAAATAGTAAAAAGTGAAAAGTAAAAGTATTTTCATACAAACGTAGTTTCATCAGTGTTTTAAATGTCACATAAATTTATTCAAATTTATACAATAAGTAGGTAGGTATACTGGTTAAAATCGCAATTAGTGTATTATCTCGACGCCTCGTATGTTATTAATATGGTATTAATAAACAAATTAAAAGAAACGTTTTAAAAAAAGAAAACTTTTTAAAATTATTACACTGTCATCTTAAAATACGTTACGTTCGAAATATGTGTATAATACATTTTTACCAATTAAAATATTGTCGTTTATATGCGTAGGTCCACAGACTAATTATAAATAGCATATATATAGTATAGTATGAGATATAATTTTAATTTAATGTGGATAGATATGCTACCTATTTTGGAATAAGGATAACAAATTATTCATCATTTTTACTTTGTCACTAGGTCATCATCAAAGACTAAAAGGTTTCTCTGATCATTCTTAATTAAAATAAATTAACTAGCTTTTTAAATTTCAAGGTTATTCGTTAGTAACGTTTATATACTTTACATACACTGAAATATTGTTCATATTATATGTGTATATCATGTTTTCTTATTGCGAAATTACATAATGACTCTTATTAAATTTATCCCCACACTAACTAAAAGTTTAGGAAGCGATTTAATGAAGACCGAGTGAAGGTTATTTTCTTATGTTAGAACTTTTTACCTCCAAACTATTATTGTGTGTTATAGCATCGTTTTATTTTAAAAATTCACTTAATGGGCTTAATGCATCAAACACCTATACATTAATAATAATAATATTTAATTATTTACAAAAATGCTATTAATAGTATTTACAACCATGTGTAGTTTATTATTCAGTAACTTCTTACCTCATAGACCCCATAGACTTACAATTCATTTGATTGACGACATTATTTTAAAGTTAATTGTTTAAACGGATTAAAAACAATAGTAAAAATTCGGTAAAATAACTGTGGTGAAAGTTCGTCCTTCGTCGATTCACTTCTTGGAATATATATACTAGAAGTGAGTGTATATCATTTAAGGTAATCAATTTTTACGATTGGCTCACTAGATTGACGATGTGCAGTAGTTTTGTAGTATTTTAAAATGGAAAAAAAAAATTAGAAATCATTCTTAGAACAATTCTGAGCTAAGCTAGAATAAAAGCTCAGATAACTTTTCATAATGTAAATTTATGAAGATTTGAAGTTTGTATAACAATTCAAAATTTGAATATTGTACGTCATAAATATAAAAATTAATTTACATTCTATATTTGGTCCAGTATTGTGTATCAAACTTCTTATTTTCTAAATAATAAAAAAAATTTATTTTTTAATAGGTTTTTGTACGCTAGGAGAAACAATTGAGAATAACAAAAATGTCTGATTTAAGTACCAAGTAGATGGAATACTTACAGAGGGGCTGATTATTTTTGCTACCTACCCGAAATCGTGTCTCGTGATAATAGGTATAATAATAATAATAATAAATCATCAGTGTAAAACCATTACATTCAGCGCGCATATATCAAAATAAAAGAAACCTAACTATAAATAATATAACACGGATTTTACATTTTTAGAACTAGCATCAATTTGTTCATAGCAAAAAGCGTAATTTTATTATTTTACTATCTAGTATTTCTGATTCTTATACTGGTAAAACGTATAATTTATTCAAACAAAACTTACAATTATAGTCATTTTTAGAAAAATTGAGTTGAACCGGTTTGAGCCTAAAAATGACTTATACAATGTTAAAATTGGACGAGTTTGGTTTCGTGGAGGTTTTGCACGTAATTCATTGTGGTTTTGTTGTCTTCCAAAAGGTTTTAATTGAATATTAAATAATTATATGACAAACGTAGCGTCCAATATGTACGGTTTTTGATTCCAAGAATAGATTTTAGTATAGAATATAAATTGATTAAAACAATTAAACAATCATAGATTTAAATTTTAATATTTCATCATTTAATTACTTGAACGGATATCATTTCAATAACTTTATCCGGACTATTGGAAGTCTATATACCTATCAAAGTGTATCTTGATCTGAAGTATGAGCTAATTTTCTATCGGAGTATTATTAAATTTCGATTTTTTCCAGTACTTATAGACAACAGGACTAAGCCAAAAGAATTATTCGCATTAGTAAGAAGTAGAACATCGGTAGCTATTCCGTCCTGGGTCAAACATAAATTGTATTACTCTTTTTATGTATAAGTATGTAGAATTTTATCACTTAAGTGATAAATACGTATAAAAATACATTTAATCCCGAGGTCATCAGTTGACAAAACTTTTACAATATAGATTTTGAGATTTAAGGTTTGGCAAACCTAAAATAATGGCAAAAGAGTCGAAGGAAAAAATGTTTAGGAAAGTGTCTAAGTACGTATTATCTACGTTTAAGAGTAGAAACAATAGTCACAAATGTTTATACTTAGTGGCTAGTGTACTAAAAAGAACACATATTTGCAATTTCTCATATAGTTTTCCTAGGCAAAATTCATTATGCAAAATTATCGAAGAAACGATTGCATATTTTCGGTGTATTCATTTTTTACTAAATTGATTTTGTCATTTTATTGTATTGTCAAAAATAATAACTCTTCATGAACATGTTCATCAATCGTGTGTTTTGAAGTTATACAAAGTTCAAAATATAAAATGATTAAAATCTGGTTCAATATTAAACTTCAATGTTTTATTGTTATACAATTTGAACATTTTAGTTTTAAACCATAAAATTTCTATACATATCCTAATCATCTTGATTCATATACAAGGTGTTCCAGTACGATTTGACAAATGCAATACATTTTGTCCTATCGATAATTCAATTTTTTAAAAAAAGGGGAAAAAAGCCGGACATACTTCGCACGATGGGTGTTCTTCGCATGATGGATGGGATTCTCTTAACATACTTATTAATTTATTCAACTATTGAATTTTAAAGAAACGATAAATTATTTCTTCAATAAAACGATTCTGAACGAGGGAAGTTAATAATATCAAAAATAAACGAGAAAAAAAATGTTAGAAAAATGTTCAAAATTTTTTTTTCACATTTTCAAAATTTTCTTTCACCAAAATCTTTCTTATATTATTTTCTATCTATGTTTAAATTTTCATATAGTTCGCATCAAAAAATGATGGTTTCTGAGTTGTTTTTGTCAAATTTTGGGTAGATTTTTCAAAAAAAAAAAAAAAAATTGAAGAATTGAGAAATTCAAAAAATGACCTTTCTAAAGTACAATGTAGATGCAAATTCGGTTTCAAAAATTTATTGATCGAAACTTTTGGACATGTATTTCTATACAAAAAGTTGTACATAGAAAAAAAAATAAACATCATTGTAAAAACACTAGCTTCTTCACTTCGTTCAGAATTTAAAATATTGGAGCTTAAATCTCTAACAAAGGTTAATCCATCAATTTTCTACGATTTTTTTTAAAGTTTTCGAATGATTAAATAAAGTTTGTCTCACACTGAATCAGAGCGGAACGGAAACAAATTTCTATCGTCTAAACGCGTCGGACGGAAACGACACTTTTGTCCGCACACTGAGTCAGAACAACACAACAAGTCAGAATTCCTTGGCTATAATGCGGGCACATTTCGTTTTCTTTACCCATGTCCGACCGTCGCCAATAATTATGATTTATGAGTGATAGTAGTGATGAAGAAAACATGATTTTTACATGAACTCTATTAGCAGAAGCTGAGGAAAATGAAGAACCTACGGAAAAAAAAGATATCGGATAAATCATAAGGCAAGGAAAAGAGAAGAGTTTTTTACACTATTTCCAAATTTAAATGGAGATAACAAAAAAGTTTCCAATATTTTCGGATGAGCTGAGAAATTTTTTTTGGATTTGTTAGAACTTATTTAGCGTAACATACAAAAATAAAACATAAACTTTCGAAAATGTATACTTTCTAAATGAACGTTGCCCCTCGCAGATAATGCTTTCGTCAGACATTATAAAAATGTATATATTAAGAGTTTAATTAGTTTAAATAATTTAAAATTAAATTAGAATCACGTTTTTCGGTTACAGATACAGGTATTTATAACTTGATAGTATAAAACGATCAAGTTTATTCTAGTACGTGTATTTTGTGAGTCAACGCGCATGCGTTTGCGATCGGAACACTTCGAAATCCGTTAAAATATTATTTTTGATCAACTTGTCAATTCTGATCCGATCTTATATGCGGGTGTGTCATTTAAAATTATGATTTCTTTCCGTTTCGATCCGATCCGACGGTTTCGTTCCGTTTCCATTCACTATGCGGTGACCACTGACCTTAATATTGTTGTACACGTCATAATAGCAGCGATTGACGTCATAATATCACTATTATTATGACGTGTTTGACCATATTATTAAATAATTCGCAAACATAAGAAAATCGTAGAA
This sequence comes from Stegophylla sp. TES_Ste_2020, assembly GCA_025469315.1. Classification (NCBI taxonomy): domain Eukaryota; kingdom Metazoa; phylum Arthropoda; class Insecta; order Hemiptera; family Aphididae; genus Stegophylla; species Stegophylla sp. TES_Ste_2020. The sequence continues at coordinate 17,030 of JAIPRM010003738.1, forward strand.
AATGAACAGATTTACCTTTATTAAAAATTTTTTTATCCCTTTCTGCATGATTTTTTATTTATTTATTTATTTATTTATTATTATCATTATTTTAGATTCTGAACGAAGTGAAGAAGCTAGTGTTTTAACAATGATGTTTATTTTTTTTTTCTATTTTTTTTTCTGTGTACAACTTTTCGTATGGAAATACTTGTCCAAATGTTTCGATCAGTAACTTTTTGAAACCGGATTTGCCTCTAGATTGTACTTTAAAGAGGTCATTTTTTGAATTTCTCAATTCTTCAATTTTTTTTTTTTTGGAAAAAACTACCCAAAATTTGACAAAAACGATTCGGAAACCATCATTTTTTGATCTGAACTATATGAAAATTTAAATATAGATAGAAAATAATATAAGAAAGATTTTGGCGCAAGAAAATTGTGAAAATATGAAAAAAAAAAATTTCGACATTTTTCTAACATTTTTTTTTCTCATTTATTTTTTATATTATTAACTTTTTTCGTTCAGAAGCGTTTTATTGAAGAAATGATTTATCGTTTCAAAAAAATCCCACCCGTCGTGTGTAGTATGTCCGGCTTTTTTTTATTTTCGTCAAAAAAACCCTAAGATGTTATGTGTTGTGTTCCATTTATGACGTAATGCGTATCAAAAATGTGTTTGTGCTATAAATTATATTACTACGATTTCATTATTATAATATTGTTATTATGAATTATATTTATTATTTCATTATTATTATCTGTTTTATAAAATCATAATCTTGTTATATTTAAAATATGTAATCAATTTGTTTATTGTTCTTTGATACACAAAAGTAATAAAAGTACGTTTAGACTTTAGAGCATGGAATACTATAAAATATGGCACATATGATGAGAACTGTTGTCTATTATCAAGCGTTTTGGCATATTTTAGATTCTGAGCGAATATTTATTTATTTTTTTCTTCCGTAAACACTTTTTTTTGTAAAGAAGTACTTGTCCAAGTCTGGACCAGCAACTTTTTGAAACTAGATTTACCTCTAGATGGTACTTTAGAGAAGTAATTATTTGAATTTCTTAATTCATCAATTTTCTTTTGGAAAAAACTAAACAAAATTTGACAAATGATGGAAACCTTCATTTTTTCGATCCAAACTTTAAAAAAATTTAAACATAGATAGATAATAATATGAGAAATATTTTGACACTAAAAATTTTTAGAAAATGTATTAGATAAATTGATCATTTTTTCTAACACTTTTTTTTGAAAAACTGCCCAAAATTTTATAAAAAAAACTCGGAAACCATCAGTTTTTGATCCAAACTTTATGAAAATGTTATCATAAATAGACAATAGTACAAGAAAAATTTGGTGAAAGAAAATTTTGAAAATGTGTAAAAAATGGACATTTTTCTAACACATTTTTTTCTGATTAAATTTTTTTTCCTTTATGTACTATGTGAGAAAAAGTTAAGTAAAGTAAAATATTGCAAAGATAAGTAAAGTATAGACAAGATAGCCGGACATTCTTTGCACTATGGGTAAATCTCGCTCCTCGTGTCAAATACTCTAGGTGGGTGTGTTCAAAATGACAAATATTATTGTTCTGTATATCATTAATTTCTTTCGTTCAGAATCGCATTATTGAAGAAATGATTTATCTTTTCTTTAAAACTCTACACACCCACTAAGAGTATCTGACCCGAGGAGCGAAGAATACCCGTGGTGCGTAGTATGCATGCCTAGCTTTCTTGTCAACACTTTACTTTACTTTACTGGTGAAACAGGGATTCCTTTCCTTAGGGATTTCTAAACTGTTGCATAAAATTTAAAATTAAAAAATTTGAACAAAAAAAAATAATTATACATTATTGCTATAGCGCAATGCTGAAGTAATAAATATATATATATATATATATATTGATAAGTCAAAAATTAATAATAGAATAAAAGTTACTGCATTTATAAAATTGTACTTTTGTGACACCTTGTATTCTACAATACGGTAAAAGATGCCGTAAGTCTGTAAAAGCAATTTACTTAATTTCATAAAGTCGATAGTTATTATATTACCTAGAAAAACAGTTTTTATTGTTATTCACAATATTTTTGTTGGTTATTATCTTTCATGCCTGCATTACATTGTTGCATATGCGTTAGGTAAAAAAAAAAAAAAAAAAAAAAACGTAGCGACGACTGCAGTGTACATTATATCGAAAAACAATATTTCCAAATAACACATGTAAAACGGTTCATATTTTTTGCCCATTTATAACTATAAAACTACTGAATCAATTGCCTTCTAGTTTATGTCAAAATTTTAAAAATATTAGTGAGAGGTTTTTTTTTTTTAATTTCATGCCAAACAGTTTAATTGAACGGAGGTTATGAGTATTAATGTTCAGAATTTTTATCAAAAAAAGATTTTGGTATGTTGATACAATATTATTTATTTGTTTATATATTTTATATATTGATTGCTCGTTTTTATGCACGCGGTGACGACTAATTTTCGCGTTGTTGATTCCCCTACTCAATTTGGTTTTATACTCTATAGAATTTTGTACTATGAAAAAAAATATAATAATACTATAACAATTATTATAATAATAATAGAGTGTCGACTGTCGGTAATATGTGACATATTTTCGATTATCTTCGTTTATTCTCTGGTTTTATTCATTATTACATTTTAAAAATATTTGTGCTACGCCAGTTGTAGCCGCGGCCCAAGTGCTGTGGGGTAATGTTAAAGACCGTGAATTAGGGGAAAGTCATAAATATCGATTGCTCCAGAAGAAAATACAATATTTAATACAAACTCATATTATTACTACACACACACACACACACACATAGTACAACTAACAATAGATCAAATAATAATAATAATAATAAGATTGTAAAACAGAAGTAAAATTTTCGATTTACTTGGAGAGAGCAAATAAAAAATTTCTTAAAGAGATATCATTATAGTTTTAATAAAAAATAATAGGAAATAGAGAGGAAATTTATTTATATTAAACATTACTAATTATTGTACTACTTAATTGCTGCATAAATGTGTTTAAATTAATAAATAAATACATTACATTTTCTTAAGTATTTTAATGACATCTTTTTAGAAAATATGATTTGCTCTCGCCAAGTAAATCGAAAATTTTGCTTAGTACAGCAAATGATATCACAACTTTATGATGCAGACACTTACGAGGTACGTAATAATTAAAGACTGATTTTTATTTTTTTGGTTTGCCTTTTTTATTTTTTACACGTAGCTGTAGGTGAAATGTTTTTGTTGTGATATAATTAATAATTATTATAATTATTAAAGTACAGACAAGAAAGCCAAATATACTTCGCACCACGGGAATTCTTCGTTCCTCGGTTCAGATACTTTTGGTGGGTGTATTAAAAATGTTGACTATTATTATTCTTTACATTATTTTCCTTTGTACAGAATTGTATTATTGAAGAAAGGATTTATCGTTTCTTTAAAATTCTACACACTCACCAAGAGTATCTGACCCGAGAAGCAAAGAATACCTATTGTGGAAGTATGTCCGGTTTTCTTCTCTATACTTTACTTTACTTTACTTTATTTTTTATTTTTTTTTAATGTAAATGCAATACCTGATTTATTAAAATTATTTTTGGTAGAGTGATTGGCTTTTATTTTTATATTTAATATAAATAACATATGCGATTTATAAACGGGTCTATTAAAATATTGTTTGTTAAGGTAATGTTTCAATGTAAGCAAACAATTCGGGTGAGTGTGTCTGTAAAAACTTTCAATAAACAATTATTATTATTATTTTTTCATTTTGGTAGTTTTTTATTTGATTATTTACAGTAAAAAGTTTTCGAGATTTTAAAATTTCAAACTTATTATTCTGTAAACATTTTGTTGTATAAAAATATTCTTCTACTAATGACTCTCGAATACAAGTATAAGATTTTAAAATACATTTAAACAACAAAAGTAAAAGTAACTCTTAAACTATACAAGTAAATACCAAAATAAATGTTAGTAAATGTTAAGGTAATTTCTATTGACAGTCAATTGGGCGTCAAGGTAAACTGTAAAATCACTGTACTACCTGACACCATTAAAAAATATTATTCAGCAAAAATCTTGTTGTTATGAGATCTATTATTTCTTATTCGTAATAAAAAAATCACAATCGAATAACATACCTCGGCACATACAAAAAGTCATTACATTAATATTTAATTTAATACATTTATAAATCACTGCATTTTTATTCACTGTAGATAAGCATGAATATCAAAAAAGGACATACTTCGTACCTTGGGTATTCTTCGCACCTCTGGTGGAATATTCTTGGCGAGTGTGTTGCATTTTAAAGAAACCATAAATCGTTTCTTCAATTATACGATTTTGAGCTGAGCTTTAGTTAATATACAATGACAGTATATTATTTCCTCGTTTTTCGAAAAAATATTGAGGATTTTGAAAAATAACCTCTCTAAAGTATCATCTGGGTGTGATTTTGGATCTATAGAGATACTGAACGAAACTTTTCGGAAAAGTATTTCTCTACAAAAAAATGTTCACAGAAAGACAAAAAATATTTCAAAAAAACAAAATAAAATAAACATTATTGTAAATTCATAAGCTTCTTTGCTCCGCACGGAATCTAAAATTAAAAAAAAAGCATCATTAATTAGTAATATTAATAAATGATATCAGTTTCCAGCAAATAACATTGCTTACATAAAAATTATTATTAGTGATTAATACAAGAACGTTCATTATCACGAAATAACAATATTTTGTATTGACTTAATACTTTTTTCGGTAATAATATATACATGGGCAATAAATGTCGAAAAAACGTTTCCATGCAATTTATTTAGAACAGTTTAATGGTATACGTGCTCATTATTAGATAATTACAACAGTCCTACCATGATATGTAATATTGTGAATGTGTTCTTAATATTTTTGCACTTTGTTCGTACCTTCACCGATACGCTGATCACCCAACGTCCAGCCTCCCATATAGCTTATCTGAGTACGGGTAATAGTTTGTACTTACAAGCAGTGCCACCTTAAGCGGGCAAGCAACTCTGTCGATTGTCTAGGTCGTTGCGCATATTAAAATAATACTCGGGGCCCCGATGTTTTCTCAAAAAAAAAAAAAGAAACATATTACATTATGAAGTTTATTTGAAAATGTTAATGAAATTATAACAAGTGACGCGAAACAAATAATTTGTCATATTGAATGGAAGTCTATAGTCTGCAGTATAAAACGGATATAATTTTAATCGAGGATATTCGGACGTTCTCCAATAGACGGGACCGGACGGTAGGATTAATATTATGTGTGTTATTAATCAATACATATTTTAGATTCTGAACGAAGTGAAGAAGCTAGTGTTTTTACAATGATGTTTATTTATTTCTTTATTTCTTTTTTTTTTTTCTGTGTACAACTTTTAAATACTTGTCCAAAAGTTTCGGTCAATAACTTTTTGAAACCAAATTCACCTCTAGATTGTACTTTAGAGAGGTCATTTTTTGAATTTCTCAATTCTTCAATGTTTTTTTTGGAAAAAACTACCCAAAATTTGAATGAATTCCATCATTTTTTGATCAGAATTTTATGAAAATTTAAACATAGATAGAAAATCCTATAAAAAAGATTTTGGTGCAAGAAAATTTTGAAAATGTGAAAAAAAAATTTGGACATTTTTCTAACATTTTTTTTTATATTATTAACTTCCCTCGTTCTGAATTGTTTTATTGAAGAAATGATTTATCGTTTCTTTAAAATTTAATACGCCCGTCAAGAGAATACCACCCGTCGTGCGAAGTATGTCGGGCTTTTTAATATTTAAATGATGGTTATAATTAAACAAATACAGTCAGTTTGCGTAAATATAACCATTTTCTTTGAAATCTAACTTCACGATCGACGTTTGATATTCATCAAGAATTTAAAATTTTTTTCGAAAAGCAAAATTATATGTATTGTACGTTGAAAGTTCTATATACACTATACAGCCTGAATTTGGTAAAATGTTTTTGAAAAAAATATCAAGTTTGTATTACACTATTTTTGATAATAATTGAATATTTCAAATTGTTAGCGCTATTTTCTTTATGAATTACGCCTAAATGATTGAAATCGATTAGCTGATAATCTAGTTTATAGCATATTTTACTGTGTTGTTCAGTACCTTTTCCTAACGTTTTGAAAAGTTATCGAGTATTTCAAAAAATTACCTGTGTCAGGTACCAATCAGTTGAAATGTATTAACTGTGGATATGGTGAACGAAAATTTTAGACGAGTTTTACCAATCATAAAAATGTTCACAGTCCTAAACAAAGTACACTACGTCATCATAGTGCTTATGACTAGAGATCTAAGAGCCGTAAATTTTTAATAAATTAACTAATTTTTTTTTTACCGAACAAGTTAACGAGTGATCCCTTAATTTAAACGTTTTTACAATGCTTACACTTATAACACAATAATATAATGTTCAATATAAAACATGAAGTTTAATCTAAGCAATAAGTATTTTTTACAGTGCAACGTGTGAATAATGTCTGTTAACAATTACCTACTGTTCAATTTAACCTAAAAATAGTCGAATATTATGTATTCCGAATTTTATCTGTAATGAATTTATGATAATCTTTATCAGTTTATAAAACTGTAAAAGTAAAAGTAAAATCAATATTAATTTTATTAATAAATACTTCATGACACGGATATATCTATGCATTTGATGTGATTAATATAAAATTGTATTTTATATGTGACGTGTTATAATTTCAATCACTATAAAATAATTTGATTGTACACAATCTTAAATTATCTTATTAAATATATATATTCATTTATTTAATTCATATTAAGCAAACAAATTTATATATCCTGTTTAAAGCATTTCAAAAATACACATAAGTACAAATACAGCTAGTAAGCTACATTATATAAACAGTTGATTTAACAATACCTTAGTTATATTACATATATGTAATAAAGGATAAGAAATACTTTTTAGAATACCCTTATGGCTATATTACAAAATAAATAAATAAATAAATAAATACAATTTACGAAATTTACGTAAATTTTATCAATAAATTTATCAAAAAAAAAAATTTACGTAAATTTTACATGTCTAGAATTAGCCATTGACACCGCCTATTACTATTTATTATATCGGAAATTCTACCTATAATGTCTCAAAAAGGTGTAATACCTCAACCGAATTTTTATCGTCATTTAAGACTTGAGATCAAAGTAATATATAAATATATCATAGAAAAGAAGCATTTTTAGACAAAAATCAATGAATTGTGCAAAAATATGCCACATTCAAATTTTGAATTTGAAGTTACATCTTTGTAAAACGCGTAAAATATCAAATTGTATTATATTTTGTGCTGAGTTACAAAACGATGCAAATTTTATAAATTTCGATTTCTGGAATTAAAAATAAATCATTACCCACTAGATATTCAGAAAAAGTCCATTACCAAAAAAATTTAAGTAGATAGCTATATAATTAAAACTAATTATATTATAACACAACAAAAAAATAAAAATCATGTTTAAAAAGCCGGACATACTTCGCACGACGGGTGGGATTCTCTTGACGGGTGTATTTAATTTTTAAAAAAAGCGGACATACTTCGCACGATGGGTGTACTTTGCACGACGGGTGGTATTCTCTTGACGGGCGTATTAAATTTTAAAAAAACGATAAATCATTTCTTCAGTAAAACGATTTTGAACGAAGGAAGTTAATAATATAAGAAAAAAAAAATGTTCGAAAAAAAAATTCAAAAATTTGAAGTGCCGGGCGGGAATCGAACCCGGTACTATCACGTTCAAAGCCTGGATCGTTTCCACTCGGCCACAAACATTTTTTGATCTTGTAGGTGAAATAGTAGGTATTTAATATAATAACCGAAAATATTGAATTTTCAAAATATAATAAAATGGATAGAAAACTATTGTTGCACGTGGATTTTAATTCATA
>JAIPRM010003739.1:0-25043 GCA_025469315.1 Stegophylla sp. TES_Ste_2020
GTGGTTTAGTTTTTACTAGAGTTGTTGAGAATTTATATATATTTATGTGCGTGCTTACCATATCGTTTGATAATTTGTTCTATAACATATAGGTAATTAATTACTAGATATATAAATACAAAAAATTGTCATCGATGATATTTCGGAGGGGGTCCGGACCCCATGGGACCCCTCCCCTGGCTACGTGACTGCTCACTGTTGTCGTCTTTGTGACCTGTAAGTTTCCTGTGCACGATGTACGCATAATGGTACCACTTGGTACACTATTCACTTGTAAAAAAACTGTGTACTTCGCTCGTCGGGGTGTTCTTAGCACGTCGAGTGGTATTCTCTTGACGGGTGTATTGAATTTTAAAGAAACGATAAATCGTTTCTTCGATAAAACGATTTTGAACGAAATAAGTTAATAATATAAGAAAAAAAAAAAAAAATGCAAAAATTCGGAGTACTTGCCCCCTTGTATAGGTGAAACATTGTAGGTATTTAGTATAATAACCGAAAATATTGAATTTTCAAAATAGAATAAAATAGTTAGCAAAACTATTGATGCACGTGGGTATTAATTCACACTATCGTTATTCAGCGTCGAAAAGTTCATAAGATGCGATAAAACATTATCAACCTTCAGCAATCACGTGTTTATAATCTATAGATATCTCCGAATATCTGTCTGTATTTTCTCCGATTTTTTTTCAATCAAACCCTTGTAAAATGTTTAATTATTCTTCCGTTAGAAATTTCATTGCACCAAAATATTCGCAATGAAATTCTCTATACCTAGACACCAAATTTCAAAACAATCGGTTAGGCCAATTTTCTTATATGTACGTTAAAGTGCGTAATTTTAGGTAAAACCAACCAACTTAGTCGAAATTCTAACTTCAAACGGTTATAAAAAGAAAAGTTGTCAAACGAATTTTGAGGTTTTTTCAGGTCAAGTAGACATATATGTCAGTGAGATTATATTAAATTTTCAAGTCTTAATATCAAAAATCAAAAATTTTATTACATAAAAACTAACAAAAAATGAGAAATTTTCGAAATTTTCAAAATGCTGTACTCAACTCAAAATTGATCAAATCTTTTTGGAATTTTTATGAAATGTTCTTGTAACTATTATTTTAAGTGGTTGGTGAAAATTTCAAGTTCGTAGCTGCATTATTTTAGAAGTTATGTTAAAAAGTATAATTTTCAATTTTACGGAAATTGCGGTAATAGCATATTTTGCCGTTTTTCGTCAATTTTCCGACAGTTTTTTCGTGTTTTTAAGAAAAGTATTGAGAAATTTGAAAAATGACTTCTTAAAAGTATCATCTGGGTTCGAGTTTGGATCTATAAAGTTACTGATCGAAACTTTTTGAAAAGTATTTCTATACGAAAAAGTGTTTCCAGAAAGAGAAAAAAAATAAAAAAATAAACATCATAGTAAAAACATAAGCTTCTTCACTTCGGTCAGAATCTAAAAAGGCGTCAAATCGTCAAAATCACAGTCCCTGCACAGTGCACACCGATATGCGTTGTAAAATTATCATATAGATGAAATCAACGGAGAAAAACTCATAAAGCAAACGAAATTTTCGGTTTCGTCGTCTCTTAACATTGTGTCTTTTACATTTCGATTTTTAGGAATGTACTTAGTTTCCAGTAATTCGAAACAGGTTTATGAACCACTGATATAAATGATGTATCAAGTGTATTTTTCCTCGCATTAAAGTATATTAATGCCCATTGATTAATATAAATACATATAGATAGTACGGTTTAAAATAATACATGGCTGACTCGAAAAAAAACGAAAAACGCGGTAGTACACGCACTGTATATGAAAACGTTACAGGTATATAAATTTTATCAATAACATCAATAATAATAATTTGAATATGCATGATACACTATGTCAGAGGTTCCCAAACTGTGGGTCGCGATTAAATTTTTGATGGGTCGCGTTGTAAGTTTTACATTCTGACTAGATCGAAGAAGCTATTTTTTTCCAATTGTGTTTGTTTTTTTCCTTTGAACACTTTTTCGTATAGAAATATTTTCCAAAAGTGTCAACCAGCAACTTCTTCAATAAAAATTTTCCTCTAGATGGCGTTTTAGGGTGGTCAAATCATTCGAAATTCTCAATAATTTTGCAAAATTTAAGAAAAGCTATCCTAAATTTGACAAAAATGCAATTAAAACTTTATGGAAATGTCCGACTTTTTATACACATTTTAACAATTTTTATATTTTTTTTATTTTTATTAAGTGTCTTTTTTATTATCGTTATTTGACAAGCGAAAAAAAAAAGAACATTTGATTATTGTTGTGGGTCACTAAAATTGAAAAAACTCCCAATATGGGGTCGTACCATAAAAAGTTTGTGAACCTCTGCACTATGTGATGATGTTTGTACGGCGTAAAAGTGCAGTGTTTTTGTTTAAATTTGTGTTAGAAAAACTATGATGTTCGCATATTATAAGAGTGTACACAATATAAATAATCATTGTGTGTGCATTGCAGCGTAGTATTCTCATCATAATATTGTGCGAAAAACAATATAAAAACGTCAAGCAATATAAAACCCGCACGTACATATAATATACAATATATCGACTGCAGGAAAAGGAAATGGGGAATAGAGAATATGTTTTAAATAAAATAAAATGAAGTTTTTTTCTCGTATATAAATGGACGTTTGGCAATGGTCTCGCATTATATAGGTATATATAATAATAGGGGGGAACGAATGATTTTTTTTTTTTTTTTACGACTCCGAGGGTCGTTTATAAAATGACGAATTCGTTTTTACGAGTGTACTAAAGTGCGTAGGGGAAACTTTGGCAGGGGCGGAGGTGGGGGTGGTGGTGGGGGTGGTGGCGGATCGATGTTTGGTCCTCTCCCTACAACTCTCACTGTCTCGTAACGCGCGTAAAACGCGAAACCCTGTACACTATGCAATATAATCTATCACTTTTTCCCCTTATACACACACACACACACACACACACACACACAAGCGCGCGCGAATACCAAAAGTATTTTATTTCGGTTTTTGCACGCCTGAATAGCTATATATAAACGTAATGAAATTAACAGAACGCAAGGTCATTATATGAAACAATAAAACAAAATCCGGAAATAATTCGTTATCGTATAGTGTACCAACGTATAAAAATTGGGAAGGCTAATTCACTATAGGTATAATATATTATTTTTGTCGTCATTTCATTGAAAATTAACATTTTTGGGATAAAAATTATTATGTAATTATAATACAATAATAATAATAATTATATTTTAACCCCAATATAGTATAAAATTTGTGGGAAACAAGCCCCCCTCCCTCCCAAATGACACCACGAGTTAATTTGTACTACCTAGATATAATCGGATCGTAGAACTAAAAAAAAAAAAAAACTTATTTTATGTTTGACAAAAACCAAAGTCAGACAATGACGAGTTATAAATAGTTAAGTTACTAAACGAGTTACATGTGTTTTACAATAATATTCAGTAACTTATCAGATAGTATATATTTTTTTTTTTTTTTTGTAGTCATGTTAAGTTAATTTTCGTCCAATACAACAATTGTTTTAATATAAATTTAAAATCTATAAATTAGTACATATCTATAAATTTTAACGTACTTCTTAAGCAAAAAATAAAAATATGTATGCTAAGGGAGGAGTGTGGACATCAAACGTGGGGGTTCCCCACCTCTTTGTCGTGCGTACTATATGAAATAGGCTGGTAGATGTATTTTGGCAGTGATGAGAAAGAAACGATTAATGAAAAAATGCAATGTCATGGCATGAAAGAAAAATATTTCAATTCAGATTATCGCCTCGGCGTTCTGATGATGACTTTTCAATTTATGAAGTTATTATGCACGCTTATCGTTTTTGCTTCAACTATTTGTTTATTTAACAACGTTTCGTTTTTTTTTCACACACACACACACACACACACACACACACACACACACACATATATATAAGTACATTATTGAAATATAATATAGTCATTCGTATTTTTAAATTTGATATTATATGAATCCATGTCCAATTTTATCCCGCACACGACCACACACATGATGATAACACAGTATATACTATTATTGTATACCCCAACAATTAATAAAACATTACATTTAAAAATGTGAAAAAATCTATCTCAAATAACATAAATAATTTTTTGTTTTGTAAACATAATTAATTTGTGTTGTGTATTTTAAATACTTATATCGGTATGTACAAGATTGTCGTTTATGCCATCATTTTCTTTATAAATGTATAAATTCTATATTGTGTAGTCCATGTAAAAACATTCACACAATATTATACATTCGTAATCATTTGATTTCAAATTGTAAAACATAATTCAAAACAATATAATATGGGAGAATTGTGTTGAAGCTTATAAAATGCAGTTGTACAAATACATACACATATTAAATAATATTTTGTCTTGTATGTTTCCAATTTAATGTGACAATTCGAATAATTTTAAATCTTTTGAAAGCTTGAGTTCACGTCATATGTACCTAAATAATATAACGTAAGTATCTGATTAGAAGTGTAATAAATCTCAAACTTCAAAGCTTATATTTAATTATTTTAAAATCGAAATAAAAAAGCCAAATGGCGGAAATAGAATAAACATTTCGGAGGGGTTTAAATATTTATTTACTTGAGTTAGTTCTTATACGATTTATAAAATCAAATAAAATCTAGGGGGAGGAGATTTGAAGGTTATTTAGGGGGTATTATCCCTCAAATCTCCCTATTTCCACCTTACGCGAGGGTGGGTGTATTTAATTTCAGAAAAACCAATAGATCATATTTTCTAAAAATAAAGTGGATCTTCAGTTGATTACGAAAAACAATAATTGGCAGTTTCGTACCAAGTATGATTAAAAAGTTGTATTAAAATTTAAAATTTAAATTCTTACTACAAGGTATGTTAAAAATAATTATGCAATGCATTGGCCTCAAAAAACAAGTTCACGCAAACAATATACATTTGTCGGTCCAAAAGTAATGAATTGAATACCTAAGCACATTACACACATTATCACTTCGTGTATTTAAAAAACATTTTACTTGATGGTTTCTTTCCGAGTTTCAACACTGATTTAATGAAGTAATCTTTCTTCTACTTGTTAAATCTTTTATTTCCATTCATGATTTTTACCTAAATTATAATTCAATTTATTATATATTTTTTTATTTGTGTTATTTGAAGATAAAATTATATACAATGGTTTAGTTTCTTTTTTTACTTATATATACCTTTGCTTTATTTGTACTAATAATCATAAAAAATAAGAATATGTATAGATTTATCCCATAGATTGTACCCGTACTGAGATTACTCAGTGAGGCCCAGTATTCTTTTTTCGAGAAATAAAATAATAATGATAATAATACCGAAAATTAAAAAATTAATTTCAAAAAAACATATAAAATACGAGATTAAGTTTAATTAATTTTAAAATATGTAATTATAATGTTAGGGATTTAGATTTATTTTATATATCACCTTCTTCACTTAAGTATATGTTATTTTCGCCTGTATGAAATGTATTGTTAAGATGTGGAAATAATAATAATATTATATTTGTTTAGCTTTTTACTTTGTATTCATTTTTCTATTTATTTGATTTATCTTGACGTTCTGTTTTTTCTTTTTTCTCTTTACACCATTTACATTTTAACTTTTGCTTGCAGTATTTAAACTTTTTGCATATTATGTTACTATATTTTATAAATGAGTTGTATAATATATATTATTATGTATAATTACTATGTTATTGGACTGTATAATATGTCCGTGATACAATAAATAAATAAATAAATAAATACTTCCAAATTTTGTATTTATTCCACGAGTGGCTAAAAATTGTATCCAGTCTGTATAACTCTAATTTTGATAATGAGTGGCAAATTGAATAGTTTCTAGTACTATTCATAATGTAATTACGACTAAATTATATAATATATTATAGGATTCCATGAAATCTAGTTCACAGCATTTTTTACTCAATATTTCGATTGTTTTCCCTTACGCTCAAACCCAAAACTATTGAGAATTTTCAAAAATTAACTCGGAAATCTCTGCGGTACCAATTGACTTGAACTTTTATTTACATTAGGAAAATGGTATTCAAAAAAAAAAAATGTATAAAATTCCAAACTAACGTCATCGTAAAACTGCTATAACTTCTTCGCTGCACTCAGAATCTAAAACATAAATGTAAAATAAGTTCAGGTGTAAAAAATATATATATATATATATATATATATATTGTATAGAGATAATAATTGTATGCATATTAATTGGCTATTAAACAGTCACGTGCATACGTATGTGTATAATGACCATAATGCATAATATATTCATTTTATTTATGTATTATTAGATACGTAGCTAAATTATTATTTTATCTAAACTGCTGTAGAGAATATTAAGTATATATTTTAAGTTCAAGCATTTAGATTTATAAAACGTAGATATAAATAATTATAAATTATTTGTTTGAACTACGGCTACTTATTATTTCATTCGATTGTCTTGTAGATGATAATATTTTATAATGTTAATTGTATGAAATATTTCGCGCAATTTACAGCAAATCGTATATTAATACGGTTTTGTAACAATAACTAAAATAATAAAGTAATATTAATACATTTGTTTAAAATGTTCCATAAAAGAATAGTAAGTAAAATAAAACATTTAAACATTTAAAATTTAAATTAAAAAAAAAAAGAAGAAAACATAAATAAGTACAATATAGGTGTACAAAGTATAAGTAAATGTAAGTAACTAATAGTTTGAATTACATTGTTTAGTTCATAATATATTTATTTTTTTTTTTTTACTTTAATATTGAGTTAAAGAATGCTGTTGACATTTCATATAATATATTTATTTAATTTTTATACAATTTTCTTTTATTCAGTAATTAATTTATTTTCACTATTATTCCTATATATGTATTGAAGATAATTCACTCATTGTAATTACTGCAAACGTTAAACGCAAATATAATTAATAAACGTTTAATGGCTAAACCGTGTTGTGTTTTTATTTTAGATAAATGAATCCACTGTACCATTCGTTTTCTCGAACGGTTAATTTATCAATGAGTCTGGTTGTTAACAACGCCCGCATGGTATACAAAATAAATAAACTCGACTAAATTGGAGTAATCATCATTGATACTTCCGAATTAAAAATCACGTCTAATTCCCCTCGTTAGAATCACGTGATCCCGAAAAACATTTTCTCATGCACGAACACTCGAAATCACTTTATACACTTAATTTGAATATTATCAGTACATGACGTATTGAAAAATACATAAACATTATTATAGCAAAATAAGAATGGATCCGCAGAGTACTCGGAAAACTAATTTTTCGACATTAATACATTGCTATTATAAGTTGGCTTTTACTAATAATTAATAAGTAATAACATTGTTATTTATGAATTATATGTTGTTAAGGATTCGATTAATTTCCAATAGGTATTCATTTATTTATTTAATTACTAAATTATGTTTTTAAATCACTAAGAAGTTGTATAATTTAATGATGTTTCATTTATTTATGCATTAAAATCAATCTAAAGGGCTTTCATAAAAAAAAAAAAAAAAATTAATGATAATAAATAAAAATAAATAGAACTGTAATTATATACACTCAAATGGAAGAGAATTTCGAAAAACGACGTTTCTTAAGAACTAAGTACATAGATGGAATTTCTGATCGATAGAGATTTTTATAAAATGCGTTTGGATGAGTTTTCGTTTTTTCATAGATACTCAAAAAGTGTTTACATGCGTATAAAATGTGTTTGTAACCTACTCAATTTTTTCGCTTTAAATTTAAAATATATTCTAATCAATTTTTAAGTTTTTAAGTATAATTCATTAGAAATTCATTTTTTTATTTATGTATATAATATTCATTCGAAACATACAAACTTGTAGTTATAGACATTTTTTCATTTGGTACACATTCAATGAAATAATGATGTTTCGTTGTTCATCATCATTTATTTTTATGTAATTCTTTAGACAATAATAATTTCATAACTTATAAACGATAATAATATGCGTTATCATAGTCCAATGTCCATATTATTACTAAGGTGACACAAACGGATTGCGTCAAAGTGCGATCCTAAATTGAGATGTGAGAGTATAATGCTCCTATTCTAACAGACTATTAAGTTGACCGCTGACTGTTGAGCCAATTTCATTTTACAGTATAGTGAATACAAATATATTTATTTCAACATCCCTTTGTCATTGCTACTCTGAACTGAAGTCATTTTTTTTACACTGAATCCTTTGCTTTTTAAATGAGCAATCATATGCAAAGCAATAATTACAAGACAAACAGATGCAGCTTCCTGTTTCATTACACATATTAATCTAAAATCCATTAAATTATTTATATTTCTAAAATCTAGACCAAATTATGAATAAATATCAGCTATCGCGACTTCAGTTAAATCTATATATTGAATAAAATAACAAATATATTCATAAATAATAAATGTAATATAATATAATAATACGTATACATTGGAATTTGTGTTTTAGACCACGAGTTTGACCTGGTGGGCCAAAAGCCATAGTCCAAATCCGATAATGTTGGGCGTTGGACACCTTAACTGATAAAACAAAAGTTAATATTTCACCAGTTTAACTGCATGTATAAAGTGTAAAGATATTTTAATAACACGAAAACATTAACTTGCAGTATGATAGGTATATTATACTGTAATAAACAATGAAAATATTTTCTGACCGTTTAAGTGGTACATTTAAAGTAGATTTAGAGTGAATAAACATCCAGCACTATAGTTGTAATAGGATTAGTTCAATAGATATTTGCTATTACTAAACAATATTTATGTTTATCGCGGAAAATAAATAATTTATTAGTATTTAAGTTTCTTCATTCACAGTGGCGTAACAAAATGGGAAAGGGTCCCGGGGCAGTAACTAAATTAGGCCCCTTAATTCTAACTATAGAAAAAAAGCATAACTTTTTTTATTTAAATTATTTTACGGATCTATTTTTAAAATTTTCCAAGAGCTCTGAGGGCTCCTAATCTCTAGGGGCCCCGGGGCACTGCCCTGCTTTGTCCGATGATAACTACGCCACCGTTTATTCGTATGTACAATTTGTACATTTTACGCCAATGCTGTGTGTAACAGTGACAATTCTTACCAATTAATTTATTATACTACTAATTTATTGAAAAAAGTGGATTATAAAAGTAGATTTTCAACTGACAGTCTCGCAGCCTTAATGAATGAGAAATGATATAATTTCGTGATTTTTGTATAAAATAATAATAGCACCTGGACAGTATTAAATATATTATTCAACATCAAAATACAAATACTATATGTACCTATAGTTTATATATTTAAATATAAATTGTTCCGTAGTAGCTTGTTAGTGCGTAAACGTGTAGGTTAAGGGGACGAATGACTAAATTTGTTTATTCATTATAACCAGTCTTTGATATTATTCAAGTAAATATCCAACAATATGAATATATAATATCTAATAAGTCATTAGTATTGTTTCGATTGTTCATTGTGGCAATTTGGTGTTTTGTTTTCTACTTTGTGCTTATATTAAACGTAACTGTAGGGTAATTAATATGGTCTATGATTTAGACTCAAAGTAGTTATCGGTTTCAGAGTAAGTGAACAATATATAAACATAAATGTTGTTATTTATTTTGTGATAATATTATATAGTTTCTGTTCGCATAACTTGTTCAACAACTTCAACACAGTTTACAGCATTATTTTCAACATTTAAAATAAATACACAAAGCTAATACTGCAAGAAGCAAATCGAGTTCGAAGTAATCCTTCGTGTAATAAACAAATAAATTAACTGTCAAGTTGAGTACTTACTTTATTATTGATTGAAAACTGTGTGAATTTAATTTACCCAATTAATTAGATACCAATTTAAATGAATAATAATAACCTGCGATTTACACAAAACTTAAAGTCTAATTTTGAATTATTTTTAATGTTGTTTTAGTAGTTTGTTAACTTCATTATAATTTACGGTATAGGTATAAGTATCATACATCACGTCAGGGCCGTACTCAGCTTTGGCTGGTCCAAAACTTTACATTTATGGGGTATCTTGAGTACTTTGAGAGGAATATGTTTTGATGGAAGGGTGTGTATGTGTGTGTGTGAATGTTTTAAGTGTGTGCTGACACCACAACAATAAAATATCTTTAACGAAAAACAATTTTTTTTTTCAAAATTGGTTTTCACATTCTAGAGAAAAAGGGATTGAAAAATAATACATAAATTCTCCGTGTAAAGTCATAAAATCATATAACGATTTGCGTTTTTATTTTTCCTACATATTTGTTACTGGTTGAATAACCCTATGATTGATAACAATAATGTTTAACGTGAAGTCAATATAACAGTAATTGGAAAACATTTGTGAGGCAATCACTATTATTGCTCTACTGTGTGTATACAAATTACTTGTATAGTTAAATATTAATAATTGTACAGCGTTAAATAATAATAGTCATAATAAATCGCTAATTATGTTTTATATTTCACTATTATTTCTTTGACCCGTTCTTTTAATGTCGAGCAGTCAATTATCTGCAGTTTATATTTCTATGCAACGCAATTTCATTACTACTATAGTTCCTAATAATTATAGATTATTTTATTTTTTATTTAATATGAAAATCCAATTGCTTTATTGTACACTAGTTATAATATTGATGTTGTTTTACCATTATAACTATACAATTGCAGTACTGCATTTCTGCCTTCGTGTGTGAATATTATTTATATGACTACGTACGATAAATTAACGGAAAACAATTCTATTGGTATGCGGTGTGCTACCCGCAAATATTTTGTTAAACATAAAAAAAAAAAAAAAACGTTGTTCATATTATTTCGCGTCATGTTCATGAGCTGACGAGCTGCGCACACTCATAGTTATTATTATAATGATAAGTGAGAGATAATTCTCACAAAAATACACTTGTTGTCGTTAAATTATCTTTGTACACAATGTGTTCAGTATCAATAAATTATAGTCGTATAATATACAAGTTATATAATGATACGCCTCATGTACTTTTATCTCTATAATATTCTGCACGGTGTTGTTAATATTTTAGGTGACTGCAAATTGAAGTGCAAATTTTTTTTTTTTTGAAAGAAAATTACAAATCATTTCTTCGATGAAAAACGATTCTGAACACAGCTCAGTGTTAATATTAAAGACAATTGTCAGTTTATGACAAGGTATATTGTTGAAATTTTTAAAGTTCAAAAATATTATTTTTAGAATAATCAGTGTCTATTTATATCATTACTCGTGAAAATTATTCAGTTAGGTTAGTTTAAAAGCTCTATGATTAAAATTCGAGACAACTTTTTTTATACCAAAAACGTAAATATAACTTATAAATAAACATTTTGAGTAAACCAGTATAATACATTTTCCACCCTATAAAGACAATAAATTAATAATCGAGGAAGAGAAATAAGCTATTAAATAAATTAATCTTCATTAGAGCCGTAATTGTTCTAAAATTAAAACGTTTGTGAAACATTATTCGTTTAACCGATTTTTTTTTTTTTTAAATCATAACCACTTGTAGAAAAACCAGTTTCTACCGGATTACGAATCTAATGTTCTTTGGGATATTGATTGAAAAAATAATTATTACTTTACGTAAAAACGAACAGTTTTATACAAATTCTAACTTTTAACGGTTATAAAAACAAGAGTTTAGTTACGATTTACGGGATATCTCAGATTATGTTAAATTTTCAACTAATAATAACAAGAATTCAAAATTTTAATCGATAAAATCGTATAAAACACAAAGTAATTCTATATTTATCCCTAAAGTAGCCAAATGTTTAAGAAAAATAAATTTTCCGTCTGTATTACACTATTGTGTCGATAAAGGGTGGAATTTCAAGTTTCTGGTTCTGTTTAGTTTTGGAGTTATGGAGAAATGATTAAAATTGATTTAATGAAAATCACGTTAACAGCATATATTTTGACGTGAAATCATCCTATATGTCGCTTCGCTCCTCTGACAAAATATTGGTGGATGCATAGCATATGAAATACTATAGTATTGTCAAAAATCTCTTAAAATATAAGACATGAGATAGATTATACTCATGATAATATGCATTTTGTGCTTTAATGCAATAATAATAAATGTATCACTTAAGTCAACTATACAATGAGCACAATAATAAAAAAATTATTTCTTATTTTCCACCATATAATATGAATATTAAATGTACTTAATATCAACTGTATCTGTAGCTAATATGTATCAAGGACATACCATAATTTATTCAAATGAAGTAACGAATTTAATTTTATACCTTATCGATATACGCAATGGACTTTGAGTTATAACAATATAAATTTAATCGGCTAATGTCATAGTAATGATCCCAAGCGTTTTAACTGTTCGCGACTTAGGTATACTAAATGAGAGAAAACAAAAAAACCAGAAAATATTTATTAGCCGCGTCATTATTATTGTTACAAATGTCTAATTATCTTTTTTCCCCCCCGTTTTTTTCTCTTGGATATCATTTACAGGGTTTCCTATTTATGCGTATGGTAAGTATAACTTTTACACATAGAAAAGTGATTAGTACGTATATTAATTGCTTCAATTATTTAATCATTACAAATTATCAATTGTGGTAGGTTATGGTGTAATGTTAATCACATCCAGTCACGTAATTTGCATGATATGTTTTGTTAATGCACTCAATACAGATAATATATTGCGTATCTATATTCCAAAGACATAGAATCAGTTATTTTAATATTATATACTATAGATAGTGGTTTTAATTTTTAAGAAATGTCGTATGTTTCTTTTTTTTTTTTTTATAAAAAAAAATTAGATTTATTATTTGTCAGTGAAGTATAAGATATATAAAAGAAAAAAAAAGATAATACTATGATCTCTTATTATAAACTTTATTTTTTTTATTTCTTCTTTGTATTATATATAAGCAAAATGTTCTCCCCTTGATTATTAAATACAGGATGACTATTAATGAACCTTTATAAAGTTAAGTTTATTTTTCGTTAAATCGATAAATAAACTATTAGAGCGTTACCTGTCATAATTTTATGTAGTATTTTATTAAAATATTTTCATACTGATTTTTACGTCGAGTTGAATTTAATTTTGTAATTTAATAAATATTACATATTATTACAATATTGTGTATTATGGCCTATGGGTATAGTTAATACGCACACATTTTGTATGTATTATAAATTATGAATAAGTAAGTATTCGTCGTTTTAAAACAAAACTGAGGTCTGATATGAAACGAAAATTTTTTTATAATTTTAGTTTGTTGAAGGTGGCTTTGATTTCAGCACTGTTTCGAGGCGCGCGCAAAAAATTAATGTTAATATGATACTTTATTTTGACATTGTGCATTATGTACAAATATAGGTACTTAATTATTATAGTTTTATATTTTAATTATGGTTTAGAACATAACTCCGTATACTAAAGTCGTAGTATTAACCTACATAATATTAATACAAATAAGAACTAATATTTTTCAGCGAGTACTGAAAATAAATACCTATTTAACATTTTAGTTTATTGCTTGTCCAACCTTATTAATATAATATAATGTAAACTGGATATTGTGGTCTCGACTAGGAAATATTGTCGTTAAATTTCGCATTACAATTTATAATCAAATTTACTGATTTGCATATAAGTATTAAGTATTTTAGAGTTTTATGAACACTCGTTTTGACTACCTATTGAAAACAAGTCAATACAAAAATGTGAAATCGGATTTTGATGAAACGTTTAAAGGAGTAAAACTATATTGAAAAAAATTATGTGAATAGAACATTAGTACACAGCAAGCTAGTGCACTTCACATATTGTACAAGTAATGACAATAATATTGATACCTAGTATGTATAACGCGTCCTTCAATGAACTGGGTATCTGTAATGAGAATATTGATTAGTGACTAATTAGTGATTACAATGTCAATCGTGTTTGGTTTGTAAAACGAAATAGATCATGCACGTTTTTAAATTCAATGTTGTTTAGATATAATTGTATATATAATTTTATACAACTATGCAAAATAACAACCCTTGACCTATAAAACGATGACTTTTCAAATGCATATACGTAGTTAATTGTTATCATAGGTCAGTTACAGTTTTCGCTTTATATATGATACGTTTTCATCGATCAACAAAATTTACATTATTATAATTACACAATATTGTTATTTCAATTAAATACACTTTACTGTCTATAGACAATTAAAAAACAATAAAATGACTCTTTTCTAGGTTAGGTTAGGAACACAATGTTTGCAATATTCATTTAGGTGCATATTTTTTATCAATCATAAGCAGGGCTAGGATTCGTATGCAAATAAGAACAAGGCGATTTGCGTTTTTTCTTCAAATATGCGTTTTATTTATTTTTTTCTATAAAATTATTAGATACATACACACAAAAACATATTTTACCATAAATAATCATAATATATGCATATATATATATATATATATATATAAACAAAATTTAAATTTGTCCGAAAAACCACGTTATATATTTTGATCAGCTGAAATTACTAACCGGCTAAAACTCAATAAATTTGGCCATTTTAAATATTTAAAAATATGCAAAATAAAAGCAGTAAGATTTTGATCAGAATAATATAAATCGCGTGGACATTGCTCACTAAAACTCCATTTGGACGCAGTAAAAAAAAAAAAAAAACATGCTGTCGCATAAAAATTCTTGTCTTGATTTGAAAGTTATAATTCACTATTTAGTACAATTTTGTAATAATAATAATTTAAGATTATAATAAAATTGTTTATTGATAATAAAATTGGTTGTTGTATTTTTCTGTGTACAACTTATCGTATGGCAATACTTGTCCAAAAGTTTCGATCAGAAACTTTTTGAAACCGGATTTACCTCTAGATGGTATTTTAAAGAGGACATTTTTTTGAATTTCTCAATTCTTCAATTTTTTTTTTTTTGGAAAAAACTACCTAAAATTTGACAAAAACGACTCGGAAACTATCATTTTTTGATCCGAGCTATATGAAAATTTAAACATAAATAGAAATTAATGTAAGAAAGATTTTGGCGCAAGAAAATTTTGGACATTTTTCTAAAATTTTTTTTTCTCGTTTATTTTTTATATTATCAACTTTCTTCGTTCAGAATCGTCTTATTGAAGAAATGATTTATCGTTTCTTTAAAATTCAATACACTCGTCAAGAGAATCCCACCCGACGTGCGAAGAACACCCATCGTGCAAAGTATGTCCGGCTTTTTTTTTTCTGCTAAGCCTAAAACTGCGGAAAACATATTATTCAAAAAGATTTATGAAAAATGACATTTATCTATTCTGTTATTTATTGATATTAAATACAATTTGAAATACGGAGGGAATATAGGAATTAAATAATGGACATTGAAATTTAATTTTCCTTACGGCCCCGCAAATTTTTGCGCCGGACCTACCATTGATAAAATATGTAGGTATAACCCTAATTCTGTAAACTTCTACAATCATTTAATTATTATGAATTATGATGAATAATCAAACATTTAGGTCGAAAGGTGGAGTGATTGGTACCCAGAAATACCTTTAATTATAATTTATAAAAACAGGTGATCTTGCAATGTCCATTTTGAGGAGCTTTAACACTATAAGCACATTTCTGGGTATACGTGTAGATAAGAGAATATACCCAAAAATAGGTCAAACGAACAATAATAAAAGAATTTGTACCCAGAAATCGAACACTGAAATTATTAAATGCGCTGTGTAAATGTTTACTTATATTTCCATTGTTTCTTATGCAGTAACTTAAGCTAAACCGTATTCAAAGTCCAAAGTAAATCACTGTTGGAATATATAAAAAAATATAAACAGTAGATATATAACACCTAAAGTACGTGACGAAAATTATTACCATAACAATATTATGAAATATTATAAATAGTTCATTCTACCTATTTAATACACGTACCTACATAGTTTCATTATAAGAAACAATAATTTATTGTCATAACTGCAAACAATTTTTATTCTGTGTAAATAATAATATATTTTTCAATTTTAACTTAAATCAAACTTATAATGTAATATGCATGAGATAATATTTATAAATATTATATTGTATGTAAATAATTATTGATAGTTAAGAAAACATTAAAACACCTAATTAGGAGGAGTCCGGGGATAAAATGCGTTGTGCCTATCATGATAATCAAATAATATTTCAAATACATTTTTAAACAAAATGACCAATACAGAAAAAAAATACATTATAATAATATGAATTCTTATACGTCATGCTTAATATATTTAAATATTTTCGTCGATCTTAAATTTGGCTTTTATCTACTTTCGATTGAATCATTGATATATCAAAAACATTATTTGTAAAAATTATAAATCATCAATTTTTATATTATTATATTAATTAATATTTAAAAAAAAAAATCCATAGCCTTTCCTATAGATAATTATTGTTTTTTTACTGATTTTAATTAGGCGTTTGTACCTTTGTACCTTTGTTGGATTCGGTTGATGCTTATAGTGTTTGTACGCGATTAAAATAAATGTTGAATTTTGCTCAGTGAATGAAAAATACATTTCTGACTCGCTTATAAACGAATAAATCCTTTTAAAAAAAAAATATGAATATAGGTTCTAATTAACTATAGATTATTGTTTGATCGAGTGTTTAAATAATGAAACAAGAATAGATACTTATCGTTCAATTAATTTTTGTTTCTTATACAATTCGTAATTAATTTTATCCAGTCGCACTATATTATTCTACTGCATTAAACGAAAACCTTCACTTAACCGTAGTTCCCCCGGTTCCATCCGCTCATTGTTTCAGTGCAGTCTTTTTTCTTCTCGCAAACACATTTTAATTGAGAAAAAAAAAACAACGAAAAAAAGAGTAATGACAAGAACGTATATATACGTATATAATATACGAAAAGGCGGGTAGGCATATAATATTCTTCCCCCTCCTCTAACTCGTGCAGTGCACACTGCACACAGCTCGTTCATTATCTTCAATTTTCCCATTCTCCCCTTTTACTCGAGCGCGCACTTTTACTAACGACGTTATACACCGTGCTCGCGACGACGTGACCGAGGCGCGCACACCACGAAAATCAATTACTTCCGGTCCCTTTGCAGCGCACGAGGCACCCCACGTATACATATGTACATCACGCCACTTCCGGCGAACGCGGCATTTTTATACCGCACTGCGGTGGTCATCCGACTTTATCGCAATTCTGTCGATATTTTTCTAAATATCTTCTATCTCTATACTATTGTTTCGTTATACGATTTCATATCTATATTATGTTTTAATATTATTTTCTGTACAAAAAATTACGTCACGTCTATTTCCCGAATAGATATGAATATCGCTTGTTTTAAAAATTTTTTTAAATTTAAAAAAAAATATTTAATAATTGTGTATTTATTACAATATAATATAGTCTGCGATTTAATGTTATCGATGCAATAACATTTTATCGTTATAATATGAACTCTGTGAACAATTTAAGTGGGTAAATTTTTGTAGATTAATTTTAGACAATAATAATTGTAGAGACTTGTTATCAGTTTGAGAAAAATAAAAATGTAATAGAATTAAAAGCGGATTCTTCACTTGCGGTAGCATTTGCAAAAAATCTATTATCTCCTTTTGGGCTGATGTGAAAGAAAAATATTCGGAGCTATCGTTCAATGTGTTGTTGGAAAGGACCTTATCTTCGTATACACCAGTGATGCCCAACCTTTTTCCTTTGGCGGGCCACTTTGGTAAACAATTATCTTCAAACGGGCCACAAAGTATACAAGTACAAAAATAATGTTATGTATTTGACTTATTTTCTTATCTTTTATTGATTGTTGAAAAGATTATGAATTAAATAAATGATAATGAACACTAAATTTCAACCAGATTTTTCATTATTAGTAAAATAAGTACAAGCTTAAATTTCACATTAAAAATAAGAGTAAAACATTTTTGTATAGTTTTTAGTTATATTATTATCATTATAATTGTAATTTTTTCAATAATTATTTCAATGAATTCATAAATTTAAATAAAAATAATATATGAAAATAAATAATTTAAAAATTTTTTCATACATTTTTAAAATTTTTTTTTATTTTAGAAAATTCGTAACGGGCCACATAGAATACCTTCGCGGGCCACATGAGACCCGCGGGCTGCGGATTGGGCACCACTGGTATACACGTTCAAAAAAAAAAAATTAAGTACCGTAAACAGACAGTCTGTAAGTTCAGATTTACGGGTTTATTTGTCATGTGTGTGGTGTGGCCAGATTTCAAATCAATTAAGCTCAACCGAACGAGCTCAAGGTTCGCGTCAAAATTAAATTGTTAAGCTGATATGATTATTTTTTTACATACGTTGTAAGGTGTAAGCCAATTAATATAAATAAATATTTCCAAATTTTCCTGTAAAATTAATATTATTACCTATTATTATTATTTTCCATTATTTATATTCCGAATTTATATTGATGGGAGTACGTGAAATAGTGGTGAGAGGTCAAGGGGGTTATGCGAATGAAAAAAGGTTGAGAAACACTGATATAATATACGATATAGCATTCCAGAGCAATATATTTTTATCGATTCAGCACGCGATTACTGGCTATTTTATATATAATATAACGACTTCGTTTACGTGTTATGCGTGTGTGTGTGTGTATTTATATAAACTGCACAATATATATATACCTATATATTATATTCATTCCGGCCGTTATCGGTACAAAGACGCGAAGATATGAAGCACAGAGGGGAAAAGCAATTTCTTCGCTCCTATAAAAACGCTTTCTCCGGCATTATTGCGTTCTTACGAGGGAGACGCACCCTCTACCACATTATATCCTTTTGCCGCGAATATACGACGACGTGCGTGTGTATACTCTCGTACTCGCTGCGAAGACGAGGGGTGGCGACGACGACGACGACGACGGAGGGAATACATGATTGCGTTCTTGCGTATATATATATATAGCGGGTGCGTGTGCGACAGAATCTTTTCGAAAATATCGAACGCTCACGGAGGGTAGGTGTATATTGCGGAGGGTTGCTGATGCAGAAGACACCCTACGATTGTGTTGTGCGTTTCAGTGGACAAAGGGGAGCGGAACTGTACAAATTTGCATATCTCTCCCCCGTTTTCGTGCAGATGTGTATACACAAAAATCGAAAAAATACTTCGTTTTTGTCGAGTTCACATCACTAGTACGTAGTGGAGAGCGTTGTGTGATATTCGAAACTGACTAATCCTATTCAAAATATATTCAAATCACGAACGTAAATAAATATAAGTCCTATATTTATCTACAGTATCTATAGATTTACCGAAAAAAAAAAAAAAAATCGTATACAAACCATATACGTTGTAATGCATTTGAGAAAATTGGTCATCGAAATGCCAAATGTTTATTACGTAGACAACTAGACAAATATGTTTTGAAATAAGTAACATATTATATAACAAAAAGATAAATAAAGATGAATTATTTCTTCAACGAAGCGGTTCTGAACGGAACATAAGATAATTCTACTCAAAATTTTTTAAATTTATTGATATTACAAAAAAATATTTATTTTTGTACTCAGTCAGTTTTATTTCCCACTATAAACTGAGAAAAGGGGAAAAAATTTCGATGAGAAACAATTTTCACACATTTTTTTCGGCATTTTCAAAGTTTTCTTTTACAAAATAATTTCCAATATTACTATCTAAGAGTATATCTAATTTTTCTTAAAGTTCGGATTAAAAAAAAGTTTTAAAGGTATTTTTGTCAAATCTTAGGTATATTCCCCAAATTATGGAAAAACTGTTGTGAATTTCGAAAAATAACCTCCTTTAAAGAAAAAATTTTCTGTTATTTAAACTCTTTTTCTAATCACTTTTTTTTCCTATTCTCGGTTAATATTATCGGGACATAAAACTGACTGCAGAGCGTAAAAAATTAATTTATTTTGTGACAATAATAATCTTTATTATTTCCAAGTAAAATTTGAAGCTCCGCTCGGAATCGTTTTATTCGTAAAAATATTTGTCATTTCTTTAAAATTTAATACATCCAGTACCTACCAACCAAAAAACTATAGCAAAAAGGACTTAAAAAGGTCAAATATGACGGCCGTAACCCGAATTCTCATAAGATCGATTTCAGTTTTGTAAAGAAGTTAGTGTTTTTACAATGATGTTAATTTTTTAGATTCTGAGCCAAAGCGAAGTATTTACCACTATCCATGATTTGTTATTTTCAAAAACGAAGTTGAACTTGAACTGGAGTAGTTTGGAGCTGGAATTGTTAGAAATATTTGTAAACGCGCTTCTACAATATGTTTTGATATTTGAATACCACTCTTAATGAATTTTAGTTGATCACTGGGATTCTTCAGTAATTTAATGTTAAATATTTGATAGGTAATAATAAATAATGAAATCGAGACCGTTTTTCAGTAAAATTACCAGAATCCAATTTATTTCATTAAAATTCAATTAATTTGTATTGTAATTTTTTTTTTCTGGTTGGTAATTCCGTGTTTTTTAATTAAAATCCAAATTGTTTAACATTAATACATGGAATTTTCGTATACTTAATTCTATCTTAATTTTATCAAACATCACAAAATTAATGTCATTGATAAATGTTGCAGGATTTTATTGTCTTTCTACCAAATTAAAATATCATCTAATTAGATCAAGTGCCTAATGTTTTTAGAATTTTCTTTTTTTTTTTGAACTCTGTATCCTAGTGTACTCATGCCATTGTTTCATATTCGCTCATCAAAATATGGTAAATAGGTATACAATTACTTTTTGTTGTGTGCAGGTCCCCTTTCGATTATAGACCCAATGTAAAATGGCCCATTTGCCCTATTGGGCGTGTCTACGGTGGAATTTTATGGTGCCTATTGTAATAACTGTCGAAAGGCACTGGTCAACAGGGGTTTCTAATCAGTTAAAATCTTTTATATGTATTATTATAACGATTTGTTGGAAACATTTTAATATTAAATACACTAATGACAATTACACGTATCTACAATTTGGATACTTTTCAGGAAAATCAAAAAACCGTTTTACTTTGATTTGAAATCAATTGTTTATACTTTTATTATTTAGCGAATAAATAATTAATTACCTGAGTTTTTGTCACCAAATACTATATGGTTGATATTGACGAACCAAAACACAATGCTAAATTGTGCAGTTACATGTTATATAAATTATTATATAAACGTTATATAATAATTTATATATTACACGTTATCACTTAAACTTGATTTTGGAGGGAAATCGTCAACATTTTTAGATAATAGTTGATTATAAAATATGTGCGCAAGGATAGATTACAAATTTTTTCATGTATAACACTCATTTTTGATAAAATTTCAGTTACGCGATATTTTCATTAGTGTAATTTATTTTTTTGTATTCATTAATTCATTAACATTCTTCAGCCTAATTATGATTTCTTACAGCATTAACCACAGTATATTATATTTAGGGGTACAATTTATATGACTGTTGAATCTCTCTATAAAAATACATAATACTTCCTGAATGGGACTTTATTCTTTTTAAGAAAATCGGTATTAAATATTAAAATTTGACGGTTATTAGATGTATGTTGTTGCTGCGTAAAAAACCATAAATTAAGGATAACGTATGTAGAGAAAATTCTTTACGTTCATTAAACATATTATCAACTGTTACACTAATCATGCTTATGAATACTTAACTACGATTTAATTAATGGTAATATAAAAATCATATACCGTAAATAATCGTATAATTTTACCTATGACTCGGTAAAAATTCAAATCTATGGTAAAAATGAGAAGCACCTTTAAACCGTGTTTACAATGAAAAGCACTTATAAGTGAATATTTGTGATTGCGATTAACTGTAAATGTATTTTGATAGCCAATGCAACTTAAATACAAAAGTATGTCTATTGAAAATAGTTGAAGCTTAAATATTTTTCCTAAAAACTGGTAATGATATTTTACATCCCATATAAGTATAACTATATATTAGTAGTTTTGAATACATATTATACTGTTCTTACTTCTATTAGATTCCGAGTGAATAGGCTATAAGAAGCTAATGATGTTTTCGTTTTCCCCCTTTCTAAAAACATATTTTGTATGGAAATACTTGTCCAAAAAATTGATGCAGTAACTTTTTAGATCGGAAATTACACCCTGATGGTAATTTGAGAGGTTATTTTTGAAAAAGCCCAATACTTTACCTAAGCATAAGGGAAAACCACCAAAATATTAACAAATAAAACGTTAAAATATAACATTACTGAAATTCTTATAAAATTTTGTTTTGCTTTTTAACATAACGTCAAAAATAGTGGAACCAGAAATTTGAAACTTCTCAATCAAGGACATATTTAATAAAAATTTCTGAAATATTTGACAAATTTTGAGCTAATTATTGAACTTCGAAAGGTTTATGTGATTAAATTCTGAATTTTTGATATTTATTTTATAAGACTTGCAACTTTAACATGATCTTAATCATATATATATATACGTCAAATTGATCTGAAATAATCTTGGAAATCGCGGGTCAGCTTTTTTTTATAACCGTTCAAAGTTCAACACACTTGAACGTATAGAAAAGAAAATTGATTCGGCCGATCTTTACGAATCTTAGTACCTAGATAGAAAATTACATTTCGAATAATTATTTTGATGTAATATTATTTACGAGCGAATAATTAAACATTTTACAAGGTTTTAATTAAAAAAAAAAAAAAAAAATTGGAAAAATATAAGAAATTAATTTTAGTTATTTAATTATTATATATCTAACTATATTAGTTGGGTTTATAATTTCTTTAAAACTCAACACACCCACCAATAATATCTCACCCGTGGAACGATATGATGTTTTATTTTGTATTATTTTTTTCAAATATATAAAAAATTATAACAAGTAGGTACCTACTTATTTATCAAAAACCTTATTCAGTGGCAAGTTATTGTAATATGATCGTTGCTCTCCTGACATTATTCTTACAAACAACTATACTTAAATTTCTTTTAATTATTTCTAAATAATTTATTAAAATGTGTATTATGTATGATAAAAATCTTTTTAAAGCATAGAAAATACATAAAAAATAACGAAAAAATATAAAAAATACTATAAAGTATGAACTATATGATTACAATATATTTTTTATGGTTGACCAGTTACTGAGTATTTTATTTAAATAAAATATTATGGTACATTTTTTTCTTAGTGTTTTTTGTTTGTTAGGTTAAAGTGTTAAACACAATGAGTTAGAATAATGTTTTTAATTTTGCATTTTACAATTTATCGAAAAAAAAAAAAAAAACCTGTTGAAAAATATGGGGTTATCAACATGCGGGGTTATTGTATGTACCTAATTACCCGTCATACGTATTCTGTTATACGGTAATGAGCTGTGATTTATAATGTATATTGTTCATTACACTGTTATTGGTACAAGTGAGATATTAAATAAGCATCACCACAATGCTTACTTTATATTCTCTACAAACGAAAATTATACACATTAAACAATGTGTATACTTTGTTTCCATATAATTAATTTGATACATTAGCTGCACCCCACATATGTATCCATCATGGACATATTTATAACTGTTTAAGTGATGACCATATAAATCATTAAAGTTGCCAGGCAAAATATCTGAAATTCGAACAGAAATCGTTTCTCATATACGTTTTTAGATTTACATGCCAGTAAACAAGCATGCGAAAATTCCAAAACAGAATTGGCGAATTACATATTATGTAAAAATAATCACTTTTTCAATTTTGAAAGATTATTTTTCCTCGGAATCAGTAATTTCAGTATTAGATTCTGAGTGAAGCGAAGAAGTTATAGTGGTTTTGCTTAGATTTGTTATTTTATTTATTTATAAGTACACGATTTCGTATAGAAATAATAGTCCAAAAGTTTCGACCAGTAACTTTTTGAATCAGAACTTGCCTCAGTTACGTAATTAAGCTATATTAAAGTAATACCTGCAACGATTTACTGTGAAAAAATATTATTGTGTAGAATGTTGATTGTCTATACTTAAATTTTCATAAAGTTTGGATTAAATAAAAACATTTTTAAGGCGTTTTTTGTCAAATTTCGGGTAGTTTTTCTCAAATTTTGGAAAAACCGTTGTGATATTCTGAAAATTCCCTACAAAAAATGTTATCAATTTTAGGCCTATGAACTGTTGATAATTGTAGGGGCTGGGTCACGCCTATGATTGATTTTATATATAGGATTTAGGTATGTCATTGCACGTACGCTATAATACTGCAATTATTCACTGTAACATTAACACCCATTAGTTGGTACGTAGTATTTGATAACGAAATACAAACATGAAATGATATAACTACATTATAATATACTATAATTTGTTTTTAATATTTTTCTAAAAAATAAATTATGATTTTAATGCATTTTGTGGTCATTAAATTTGTTCTAGGAGTTAGGCTATGTGTTTTTTTAAATACAAGTATAAGAATAATAAAAAAAAAGCCGGACATACTTCGCACGATGGATGGGATTCTCTTGACGGGTGTATTGAATTTTAAAGAAACAATAAATCATTTCTTCAATAAAACGATTCTGAACGAAGAAAGTTAATAATATAAAAAATAAACGAGAAAAAAAAATATTAGAAAAATGTCCAAAAATTTTTTTTCAAATTTCCAAAATTTTCTTGCGCTAAAATCTTTCTTATTGTATTATTTTCTATCTATGTTTAAATTTCCATATAGTTTGGATCAAAAAATGATGGTTTCCGAGTCGTTTTTGTCAAATTTTAGGTAGTTTTTTCC
>JAIPRM010003740.1:0-25043 GCA_025469315.1 Stegophylla sp. TES_Ste_2020
AAGAAATTTAAAAAAGTATCAATTTAATTTAATTATGTTATTTTATACTTTTTCACGATTTTAAAACATAAAATATATATAAATACATATATATATACCTATGCAATAAATACTAATTTATTTAAAAATATTATGAAAAATATTTTTATCCTGTATTTTATTTTCTTAAATATAATCACCCTAGTGTAGATAATAGATAAAAATATTTATATAGGGAATGGTTAAACCATAGATATATAATATTATTAATACTAAATATCTATTATTCACACGGTTTTCCATGATAATCGGTAAGATAATTTCTATAATATTATTATTATCAACACAATTCTTATTACATAATATGAATTTATTATTACCGTCAAGTTGAAATAATCAAACGAAAATGATATTGAATCACAAGTATTTACCATTGATATATAATTATACATTTTCAAACATCGTAATTTTAGTACAAAATCATTGTCGCCCAGTATGTAGGTTAAAATATTCACTGAAGTATATGGATGAAAAGATATGCCGGACCGGGGACAAAGCCAAACATTTCAATTAAAAGTTAGTTGGAATCGATAATTTTCGGAAAATTGAGTTTGAAAAATTAAATAATAATAATCGTATTACTTTTAAAATGAGACTTTCAATTGTAGTTATTCTGCAGTATAACGAGCTCGCACAGCTCGCAACAAAGTCTGACGGAATATAAATTTATATTTGCTATATCCTTTTACGTTCAAAATGTCAACTGATCAAACACGAAGGGACTGAATAATAATAAGAGTAATCCGTAGAAATTTGTATAAAATTTCTAAGAATTTACTAGGGTTGGGTCAGTGATATTAGACAGAAGTAATCTATTATTTTGAGAGATCGTAAGACTTTGTCCAAAGCGAGAAATTAAAAATAATTTTAACCCACTAATCAGTTCATTGGTTGTAATTTGAAAATATCAGTTTTCAATTCAAATAATCAATATAATATCATATGATTTACATGTTGGTTGTGAAAATTAAATTTTAATAATCGATAAAGTAATTATCATTTTTAAAATTCAAACAATTCCGCACAACTTTCAAATGATAATTTAATTGAAACAACCTCCGTAATAAATTGTACAATTTTGTAAACAATTACTAAAACTGAAAGCATAAACTGCTGTTTATACTTTTACTTTGTACATTATTAGAGCTTAGCGCTCGGATATGTATGCATTATTAGTTAGATTTTTAGGTTATTCGTAGCATACACTAATGGGGAACATTATACGTTTAATGGTAATGGAATTTTAATAATTAACTCCATGCTTTTTAATATTTTAATGTTTTTAATATTGTACTACGTATTTTAATTATTCATTTATAAATAGTAATAGTATATACAGAAAGCTTTTTGTATATTAAAGTTTTAGTTTTATAAGTTTTATATTACATTAGGTTTATTTTAATAAGGCTAAAAAGACTCTTTTGAGTACCTACTTTCTAGAAAAATTAAATTATGACTTTGTGTGATGCTATAGTAAAGTTAACCCTAACCATCGTGAATTACAAACTAAAAAAGTGTGTACTCCGCTCGTCGAGGTGTTCTTCGCACGTCCAATGGGATTCTCTTGACGTGTGTATTGCATTTTTAAGAAACGATAAATCATTTCTTCAATAAAACGATTCTGAACGAAGGAAGTTAATAATATGAAAAAAATGCAAAATATTCGGATTGTCGGGTTAGAATCGAACCCCAAGCACTGCCGCGTAATAACGGTATCGTCGTTCCACTGCGCCATATTATCATCATTAAACATTCCGTTGAAATAGTAGGTATTTAATATAATAACCGAAAATATTGAATTTTCAAAATAGAATAACATAAGTAGAAAATTATTGATTCCCGTAGATTTTATTTCACACCATCGTGTTCAGTGTCAAAAAATATCTAATATGGCGAAAAAACATTACCTACCTACCATTTGGGTGTTAATTAGAAATATTATAAACGTACTTTCTCCGATCTTTTTACAATCAAACCCTTGTAAAATATTTAATTATTCGTCCGTAAGAAATTTTGTTGCACCAACATATTCGCCATAAAATTTTCTATCTAAACACCATATTTCAAAACAATCCGTTTGACTAATTTTCTGTTATGTACGTCAAAGTGCGTAATTTTAAGGTAAAACTAACGAATTTCGTTGAAATTCTAACTTCAAACGAGTATAAAAAAAAAGTTGACTCACAATTTTCGAGATTTTTTCAAGTCTTTTAGACTTATTTGTCAATGAGATCATATTAAATTTTCAAGTCATAATATCACAAATTAAAAATTGTATTACAAAAAAGTAACAAAAAATGAGATATTTTTGAAATTTTCAAAATGCTATACTTTACTCAAAATTGATCAAATATTTTTGAAATGTTTTCGTTACCATTTTTAGTAGTTGGTAAAAGTTTCAAGGCACTAGCTACATCATTTTAGAAGTTATGTAAAAAATTAATTTTCAATTTTATGGAAATTCCGTTAATTACATTTTTTTGCCGTTTTTTGTCAATTTTTTGACACATTTTCCCCGTTTTTGGAAAAAGTATTGAGACATTGGAAAAATGAACTCTTTTAAGTACCATCTAGGTATGATTTCGGTTCTATTGAGATACTGATCGAAAATTTTGGACAATTATTTCTGTACGAAAAAGGGTTTCCCGAAAGAGAAAAAAATAAAAATAAATAATAAACATTATTGTAAAATCATAAGCTTCTTCACTTCGATCAGAATCTAAAAACTGGGCTGGACTATTTTCCACTAAATTTGATATTATTTTATCAATAATATATATATATGTACTAGCTGAATTACCCATCGTTGCCGGGTTTAAGTATGAAAAATGTCTACAGCACAACTTTAACCGGACGGCCGCAGACTAAGACAGACGATTAATAGGCATATAATAAAAAATAATAATAATAATCTATATATATATAAAGGAAAGTGTACTTTACCAATAATCAACGCAGGGCCGAACCTATTTGAGTTATCGACTTGAAATTTCGAGAATAGATTTTTATAATAATTTCATCGGGCACTAAGAAAGGATTTATCAAAATTTTGATTTTAAAGGGTTGAAATCGGTAAAAATAATTTTTACATGCAATTTGTATATCTATATTGATATAATAATAACAATAGTATCTATGGTATTAATTTTTTGTTTTCAATATTTGTGAAACTTTAGCTTATTATTCTTATTATCTATGGCTATGTAGCAGCAGCTGATAGCTAGCAACTCTATGCAAAGACTCAGTCTGCATAGACCAATGTTATTTGCTTAACAATATATCGTTAATCGAGTTGTTTTGTTTTTAGTTATAAAATGTTTAATTAACATGCCTCTAAAGGAATCTTTTTAGTTTATTGAGTGGTATTTTTCATGTTAATTTAATTTTGGTATATATTTTGATATAAACATGGGAAAATGTACGTGAGAGCCGTGAGCCGTGAACCTCTAGCTGTACATTATACGTAGGTATATCACATTTTATGTATAAAGATTACCCAGAACACGTTGAAAAATTATTTAAAATATTATATTTAAAAATGTCATTGATTGATTTTTGTCAATGGAATGCGGCTGTAAGGAATCGAATTGTGTTTTACCTATATTACAGCACATACCAGGAGTTTCGCCTTTCCACTTGAGAGCATTACAAAAATTACATTTTTGGTTCATAGTGCCAATGTTATTTTTATAATCAATTGTGGGATTATATGCTAGACCAGATAATTTCTTAATTTTCCATTTGCGTAAATTAATCTTAGTCGGAAACTCTAAAGTTTCTTGGTGTTTCATTACTTTGTACTTTGTTATAGCTTTCTTAACTTGGTTGATTCGAATTTTATCTGTATATCTAGCACGGCGACGCTTCTTACTTTTTTTATTAATTTTATTTTTATTTTTCTTACTATTTTCTGTGACACTAACATTATTAAAAATAGATAAATAACTACTCTGAAGTAGTAATTAAATTTACTGCAACATTATGAATATTAGAAATAGATAAATAAACATCAAAATGACCACTATTAATATTTCCAGTTAGACGCAATCTTTTTTCTGGGAATGTATCTACACCAAATTTAGCATAAAGATTATTATTATAATAAATTTGAAATAAAAATGGGAAAATATTTCCAGCTGCAACCAATTCGCAATAACCATCGTAGACAGTAGGATTGAACATTTCACGAACATAAGCCTCAGCAGTGGAAAAGTTGTCACCATTTGAATTGTAAGACATAGTAATAAAGTTATTCCAATTATCAGACGCATACGAAACAATTGTATTTCGGATGTCCTGACATCTTTGTTGAGTGTTAAACAAATGAAATGATATTGAACGGAAAAGGCAGGCACCATCACTGATAATTGGTACAACTATTTGAGGTGTCAACATTCCATTGACAAAAATGTCTTCAATCGATGACATTTAAAAAAAAATATATATTCGAACAATTAAATTGAATAAATATAATATTTTAAAAAATTTTCCAACGTGTTCCGGGTAATCTTTATACATAAAATGTGATATACCTACGTATAATGTACAGCTAGAGGTTCACGGCTCACGGCTCTCACGTACATTTTCCCATGTTTAGATCAAATTATATACCAAAATTAAATTAACATGAAAAATACCACTCAATAAACTAAAAAGATTCCTTTAGAGGCATGTTAATTAAACATTTTATAACTAAAAACAAAACAACTTGATTAACGATATATTGTTAAGCAAATAACATTGGTCTATGCAGACTGAGTCTGTGCATAGAGTTGCTAGCTATCAGCTGCTGCTACATAGCCATAGATAATAAGAATAATAAGCTAAAGTTTCACAAATATTGAAAACAAAAAATTAATACCATAGATACTATTGTTATTTATTATATCAATATAGATATACAAATTGCATGTAAAAATTATTTTTACCGATTTCAACCCTTTAAAATCAAAATTTTGATAAATCCTTTCTTAGTGCCCGATGAAATTATTATAAGAATCTATTCTCGAAATTTCAAGTCGATAACTCAAATAGGTTCGGCCCTGCGTTGATTATTTGTAAAGTACACTTTCCTTTATATATATATAATATAATGATTATTACGTTATGTTAGATATCCGTCTATGCGCTTATATCCGAATGCATAAAGCGATTAAATGTTATTTATTTACAATAGCACTCAAGAGATTATCGATAATTATTAATTACCGATAGTCAAACTGAAACGTCCCCACGTTGCACAATAAGTTGATTTCTAAGCCAAAATGTCACCACGTTGCACAAAAAGTCGAAGGTTGATATCGATTTTAATCGAACGCGAAGCGCTAGGGGTACAACACGAGCTTGATTTGGGAAGTTTTGGGAAATAACGAAGCGAACATAGCTGCGGATCGAAGCGATGCTCTATGAAACGACGGCGCCAAAGGGCGTAGCAATGAGTGCCAAAATACGCGAAGAAACAATTTATGCCAATTTCTGCAGTGAGATTTGAGAGTGTAAAAAATGAAAAACAATGCATATTTGCAAATAATATCGATTTTAAAATTTTACGAAAAGGGAAATTGACGTTTTTGTATCACGAAGCTCGTGATGTGAGCAGGTGTGTCACGAGCTTGCAAAATGGGTGAAACTATAAAATATATGCTTTAACGGTTTGTCGATATTATAATTGATGACATTTAATGCCTGTCGATGGGGTCATTTTGTCCACATATTAACTTGTCAGCATTATGCTCAATCATAATATAATTTGAGTTTTTACGTTTTAACCTTTCAATATTTTTCAGAAAGTGTTTTAACCGCCTCATGTTTCATAAAGATTTTTAACTTCCTTCATTCAGAATCGTTTAATTGAAGAAATGATTTATTGTTTCTATAAAATTCATTACACCTGTCAAGAGAATCCCCGATGTGCGAAGAACACCCCGACGAGAGAAGTAAACACTTTTTTTATATTTTATACGATATTGTGTAGTATAGAATGGGTAGATTTTTCTAAAAATCTGACTTCATTTGGATAAACATAAACCACATTAGCTCATATGTATGTTTTATGGCCTAAAAGTAACTATAAAAATCGTTAATCAATATATTTTACAGGCGTTTTAATTTTTAATTACGGTTTCTAATTACGGTTTTAATTACTGTTTACAGTTTTTACGATAAATACCTACACATTTCTCTTTGTTAATAATCCATAAAATGTTCAATTGATCATTCTTAGGTTTTGAAACTGTATAAAAGTTTAATCATAAAAATATATATTTATATACCTGAACTTACACTTTTTTTGAAACTATTTCAGTTACTTTTTAATTAAATAAGCTTTACATGTAAACGGCAAAATTTATCAATTTCATGAATAATTCAAACGATATGGATTATTCTATTATTAAATAGTTAAATTTAATTCATTTAAGACTGAGTATTATAGTTCTGTATTACTAACTGAAGTTTCATTTTAAGTCATTAAGTCTAAGAAATGATTTATTGTTTCTTCAAAATTCAACACAACCACTAAGATTGTCCCATTCGAGGAGTGAAGAACACCCACGGTGCTTTGTATGTGTGGCTTTTTATATATCTCCTATACTAGTAAGTAATTTGAAGTTTATAACATATTAAAATAATAATTACATTAAGCAATAATATTATATTGTCAAACATAGGTAGTCGATATAAAATTGACAATAGCATTCCTGTATTTCACACAGGAGGTCCAGAATCGTTTAATTGAATAAATGATTTATCGTTTCTTAGGATTTCAACACACCCCTTTGAGAATTCCATCCTCGGGATAAAGAATACCCATGGTGCTAAATACTTACGGATTTTTGACATTTCTATTAAATCTAAGTCATTGTTTTTATTTGATTTTCATTAATGTTTGATGGCGATTTTTTATGGCGATTATTTGTTATAAAATGCATTGACTAGTAGCATTAGTTTTTATCAAAAGTGAGTTCCCTCGAGTATCGGGGAAAAAATATCCGAGGAAGAAATATCCGAGAAAAAGAGTATCCAACAAAAAAATATCAGGGGAAGAAATATCCAACGAAAAAATATTCGGAGAAAAAATATCCAACGAAAAATATCGTTATGTAGTAAAATGTCGTAAAAAGGATTTTTTTTCAATTGTTGAATATTGTAGAGAGATATTAACGAGTCAGTTTTTATTTAAAAATAGTGTAAAACTACCTTTCAATAATAAACGTGTAATACAGTGATTCCCAACCTAGAGTACCGCGAACTTAAACAAGGGTGCCGCCAAAATGTTTGAATTATAATTTTTAAGAAAAAATAATTTTATGAAAAATACAATGTATGTGTATAATATCATAGATTATATTATAAAACCTATTATTTAATTTTTTTATAATTTGTTGTAATATTGTAATGTTCTATTTATTTTAATTGATACACTGGTTTTATATACAATTGAGAATTTCGAAAAATTACTTCTTAAAAGTACCATCTAGAAGCAAATCGTGATTCAAAAAGTTGCTGGTCGAATCTTTCGGATAAGTATTTCTATACGAAAACGCGTACACATAAAAAAAAAAAAAAATAATAATAATAAACATAATTGTAAAAATACTAGCTTCTTCGCTCCACTCAGAATGTAAAAAATGTAGGATTAACGAAAAATGTATTAATTTGTTTAATAAAATAAAATATATATAGGTATATACTATTTTGTCACTTTTGGTTATACCTTGCTAAAGATAAAACAAAGTTAGAAATTATAAATATAAATACACGATATATTAATAATATAGAGTATAGAGTTTAGGGTGCCTCAGAATTTTTTGAAAATATATGGGGTACCGCGAGTCAAAAAGGGTTGGGAACCTCTGGTGTAATATATCAGTAGTACATTGATTCCCGATAAGACTACTCGTAAATTTTTAACCAGTGTCAAGACTGTCACAATACTCACAACTGTAAGCGCATTGTGTGTGTTATACACAATAATCACGATGGACATTATTATTAAATCTAACAACAGGTGACCTCAGCAAAAGACAGCAATCTCCATTCTCATTTCCGCAGCAAATACTACAAATTTCATTACAGCACCCGATCCCGCATTTATTCCACTTGAAAATCCATCCCAAAAATTGTTTTAAGTTCTTCTTAAATACCCAAAAACAGTTGGATAAAATTGGTCAGTAATACAGAATTATTATCTATTTTAA
Organism: Stegophylla sp. TES_Ste_2020; assembly: GCA_025469315.1. Classification (NCBI taxonomy): domain Eukaryota; kingdom Metazoa; phylum Arthropoda; class Insecta; order Hemiptera; family Aphididae; genus Stegophylla; species Stegophylla sp. TES_Ste_2020. Next base: position 8,238 of record JAIPRM010003740.1, read on the forward strand.
TCCTTCATCTTTCAGTATAATTTTATTAAAATGCTAATTAATACTCTTTTTGCGTTTCCGCGGCAAAATCAACGATAACTACACAGTTCTGTGGCAAAGTCCGCGATTCCGGGGCAAATAAGGCAATCTCCATTTTTATTATTTTAATAATAACTGATATTAATATATTTTTTTTAATCTAAGATTATGAAAAATGACGTAAAATTATTCATAAAGCAATATCGAATATGACGGACAACCGTAAATTTATTTTTTGAAATTTACTAGAAATGCCTGCAATTGGAGACTATTGTCTTTTCCACGTAACTCCTCATATACTCATATACTAAAAAAACTTAAAATTTTGCAAAACAAAATTTAATTTTTTTTAAAGTACTATCTTGAAAATCGAAAAACACGAGAGATACAAGAATTTTTTAAATGTATTATCTATCATTAAATATAAAATAACAAAGTTTTTAACGAATATGCATAAATTTACGACAACTTGTGAAAATTCAAACAATTTTATTGCAAAAAAATTTAAAAAAAAAAGGAGTAAGAAATTGGTATTTTAATAATTAAAAGCCAAGATATCGAGTGAAGCAAAGGATGGTTATGAATTAAATTACAAATGTGCACCCTTTAGCTCAGGGATACTTAACCGGTAGTCCATCGATCCCTAAGGAATCCGTAGATGATTATTTGGGGTTCATGAAGTGGCTGTGATGTGTTATTTTTTAGATAACTCAAAAATAAATTTTTATTGAAATTAATTCAAATTATGTGATAGATGGAGACTAAAATTAGATACTGTTATATTTGTACTATGAATATACATACTACACAATTTTTATTATTTTCGTAAGCACGAGTGGTTTTTCATATTTTGGTAGTATCAAATATATCCAATAATTTATTAAGATTATAGCAATAACTTCTCGTGAATTTCTCTATTCAAAAGGCGACAGCGGGATATTTATTTATATATTTTTTCTGATTGTAAGTAAGGTTTCCTATATTGTTAATTACTCTGAAAATTATAAAGACAATATACGTGGTAGGAATGATAACTCGTTTTTTTTCCCAACATTACTATATATTGCATAGTCTAGTATAGATAAAGTTTAGTAATATTATTAAAAAGTTATCCAAAATATATTGTTAACTCTTTTTTTTTTTTTTTTTTTTGAGGATGGAGTGGGGGGTCCGTAGTAAAACTTTTTACATGAAAGGGGTCCATTAACCAGAAAAGGTTAAGAACCTATGCTCTAGCTACCCTTTAAATGGTTTTCATCTTAAGAGTTAGACCCGTCGGTCAAGCGTGAACCGTCAAAACCAGAAAAAAATTTTTGCCATTCGTATTATAGTATAATGGGCTTTTGTACAAAACTACACAAATATTGCAACCCTTCCCTGTCAAGCAGCCTCTCAGATCGTTTGGAGAATATTTAAATTGATAACGTAATTAATATTTAAGTCATAAACCGTCGTAACGTAAAAAAAAAAAAAATAAATAAAAAAAAAATAAACTATCCGATCTCTTACTATACACAGACAACCGTCCTGCAAACGCGCTCCGGCGGTCGTTAGCGGAATATAATATGTTAATACTCGTGCCTATATACAGGGATTAAACAATTATTAATAGCGTTAGGTGCGTGGCTAACTTGAAAATAATCGTACGCTGTATAAGCCGCGACTTAATTTATAGAAATTAAAAGCCAATTAAAATCCAATTTATGCGTCTCGCTAAAATACACAAGTCGTTAAACCACATTCGACCCGATCACAAGTGTACCTACTGGTGAAAATTATACACTCATCCCTCGTAACAAACTGTGAATACAGTGTGTTTGGGATCGCAAGCAACGTATAACCCCTAAGAACGGTCTCGGTCAGCGAGTGTAATCGAGAATGTATTTTGTGTTCGGTAAGTGTGAGCCATTTTTCTCATTAATTTTTTTTCCTTTTTCTTTATTTATTAGATAAAAAAAGTAAAGTAAACGAGAATTAAGGCAAAACAAAGCAAAAAAAAGTAAAGTAAAGTAAAGTATGGCACCACGGATATTCTTCGCTCTTCGGGTCAGATACTATTGGGAGTTGTATTGAAAATGACAACTATTATATTATTAGCTTCCTTCGTTCAGAATCGCATTATTGAAGAAATGACTAATCGTTTCTTAAAAAACTCTTCACACCTACCAAGAGTACCTGACTCGAGAAGCAAAAAATGCACGTTGTGCGAAATATGTCCAGCTTTTTTGTTTATACTTTACTTATCTTTGCTTTTTGTTTATGCACATAAATTTTGGGAAATCATTAGCATTTCTGTTTTTTAAAATCAATTTACTAATGAGTTTACTGAATAAACATTTACTTTAAAATACAGTGTATTAATAATAAGTGGAAAGAATAACTGTGCATACACTCATTATATTTTGATTTTTTTTTTGTCAATTAAGAAACATGATTATACACCTTTTTAACCAAGTTGACTATTTTTGTGTCACTTACTTTAGCGCATACGCAAAACAACTTTTTATTTTTAAATTCCAAGGCCTATTTTTGACCAAGAATTATTTTTTATCATTATTTTAATGACTTTTGGTATTTGTATTTATTTTATAAATTAAAACATGAATGAGTTGTAGTTTTTTTTGTATACAAAATTTCGTATAAAAATACTTCGACCAGTAATTTAATAGATCATAAATCGACTCTAGGTAGTACTTTAAAGAAGCAATTTTTCGAAATTTTAAATACTTTTTACTATTTGATTTTTCACCACAAGATGCAAATACTCTCTCAATACTATTGGTCAATTGCCGAAACGCATGTTTAGTGTCAGTGATACGATGAAAAAAAATAACAATAAGCTAATTGACGCGTGGTTTTGAATGATGTTTAGAATATAGTTTTACACGTTTGAGCATTTTTAAATAGAACATTTTGATTTTTCCCTCAAGTATTTCGAATACACGTGCAAGTGCTGTACATCTATTGTATATTCGATTAAATGATTTGAAAAATCACCTTGAACAATCCAATGTCCATAAAAATTGCCAATAATTTTCAAAAAAAAAAAGAAAAAATGAAGAATTGAGAAATTCAAAAAATGACCTCTTTAAAGTATAATCTAGAAGCAAATCCGGTTTCAATAAGTTATTAATCGAAACTTTTTGACAAGTATTTCCATACGAAAAGTTGTACACATAAAAAAAAAATAATAAATAAACATCATTGTTAAAACACTAACTTCTTCACTACGTTCAGAATCTAAAAAAAAGCGGAATCGTGTATGTATATAAATTATAAAATTTTAACCGTTATAGGTAAGGTGAATTCTGATATTTTGGTAAATAAGATTGTTGTAGATGAAATATTCACCTTTTCATTTCTACTGATGTTTGATATCTCACTTTTACAATGAGTGCCGTAGTGCATCTTTCTCATAATATGTACATATGAATACATTTTTATTTTTATTTTGAATGCCTATTCCTACAATTTTTACTTAAGGGAAATACACCATTATAAAATACAATCGTTTCGTATAGAACAGAAAATTATTTACATTATATGTATACACATATGAGTGTATTAAAATATATTTAAGATCATAAATTACTTCAATAATTCACAGTTTTTTTTTTCTTTTTAAACTAACAATTATTATAAAAACCTTAAACATTATTATAACCTTTAAGAAATGTATGAATACAGGTATATGCAATCTTGTTTGAGTTTATTTTATTCGTCAATGATCCATAAATTTTAATATTAATAAAAACCGTTTTTTTTCAATGTATACGGTCCGACTTGGAACACCGTATATAATAAAACCATATATCATTAGAAATCAACAAAATGTATAACGGTTTATTGTACTTGGATAATACATATATAATATATATATATATATTAGAAAAATATGTTTATCGTTCCCATCTTCGCAAACTACGTTAAGTATATGAAAGGAAAAAGTAGAGAGAAATGGAGAGACGGAGGTTAAACCAGCGATATAAAAATATTTAATTCAATGAGTTTTTTCTTTTTTTACATTCCGCTCGTTTATCAATGTATATAACTGCAGATAATTCGAAGAAATTCCGACAAAGCACCGCGGTGAAATGTATTGACTACAAATAATTATCCTTTGATATTATAAATAAAAGGCGGCTGTGGGGATAAAAAAAAAAAAAAAAAAGGACAATACAAAAACATGTGAATCAAACTATTAACTATTATTATCGAACGCACAATAAAACGGAGAGTCAAGTGTACCGACACCGAAATGACGCCTGGAGGAACAACAAAATGTCGGGGCGGCCGTCATCAAAGGTAGTACATATTATGTAGTGTTATATTAATGTGTTTTTATTTTTTTTCCAAACGATCAGTATCTCGGGTCACGCACTCAAAACAACCGTATATACCTACGCGCGTCGGAGGTCAAGCGGTCTCGAAAACAATGTTTCGTGGAACGTGTCTTTTCAAACGCTCGCTCGTGGGAGGCCTCAACCCCAACGTGTATTACATTATGATAATATAGTGTGTACGCCGTAAGTATACGTGTAAAAGTAACTGTTTTCCTAATAACACTGTCATTATAACGCGGGGGTTTTAATCCGCCGCGTGCGTGTGCGATGCTCTTACTGGAAAATTCAATTCGATTTCCAGACACTTAAAACCCGAATGGCATGAAGATCACGTAACCTGCTAATTGTCGTGTCTTACACACGTTACATTATTATCAGGGGCGTATTTAGAAATGTCATTTCTTTGATCCTCGAGTGAGATATGAAGGGTTTATTAAATTTTAAAGAAACAATAACTTTAATCTTCAGTAAAACGATTATGAACGGAGTTTACTTGGATTTTACTTAGAAATTATAAAGTTTAGATTATACAACAACAACAACAAAAAAAATAATAAATATTTTTTACTCAGCTAAATTTATATTGATTAAGAACAGAAAAAAAATTTAAATGACAAAAAAGTGGTAGAAAAAAATCACAAAATTTTTTTTAACATGTCAAAAATTTCTTTTAGAAAAATATTTTTTACATAATTGTCAATTTTTATTTACATTTTCATGAAATTTAAATAAAAAAAAAGTTTCAAGGGTTTTTTTTCCAAATTTTGAGGAGTTTCAAAAAATTACCTCTCTAATATATCATCTGGAAGCAAATACCGTATCATTAAGTTGTAGATCAAAACTTTTGGACTAGCATTTCTACAAAAAAAGTGTTAACAGAAAAAAATTAACATTTTTGTTAAGGCATGCAATCTAAAATAAACATAAAATAATGTGTTTTACTAAAACATAACATCTAATTACTATATCTCTAATAAAATGTATGATGTGAAAATGTGATAACAACATAATATTATAACATATTATATCATTACTTTTTACTGGTTATGGTTTTGACATGATAATATAACTAGTTTGATTGATATAATTATATCAGTCATCAAACAAAAGTAAAAGAGATAAGTCGATATAATGCAAAATTTAATATAAAATGTATGATGTTAAAAAAATATATTTAAAGTTAATGGAGAGGACGCCTTGTGCCCCTCCCTTAAATACGCACCTGAATATTATAATATTACGATATCTTCTAATTGTGGGGAAAAACCGTTTAGAAAGAAGTAATTAATCAATGATAATAAAAAACAATGAAATAAATGTGCATTCGTATGCACTAAAAGAAACTCAAATTCGCAATATAATATGCAACTATTTTGATTGTAAATATGTATATTTAAATGTATAGTTATGAAAAAACAATTATTTTTTAATTAGATTCAAATCTTTTTTGTGGATTTTTTTTCTCTCAGTATAAATAAATTTATTCCTTTTCATGAAAATTTTAAAATTAAATAAAACTAGGTCAATTAAAAAGAAAAAACTGAAATTAATACTAGGTACAATATAATTAAAAAAATATAGACAAGGTGACGGAGTACAGCAATTCTAAATTTTGAAATTGTTTAATTTTATTCGCAAACTTCAAGTGTTGAAAATTTATTTTATTATATGCTTAAAATCTTTTAATATGCAAGATCACATAAATTTAGAAAAATATGCAAAAATTAAGCAACACATATTTTTGTATTTCAATTGTATGGATTATGAAACGAATTTGTATCAAATTAGATTTTAAATATCTAAGCTTTCTAAGAAATATGTAAATACATGAAGTTCCAAACCCTGTTTATCATTCTTATAGCAGAGTCAACAGAATGTTTTTAATAGAGCACAAATTGTGTGGTGCAAATATAAATAAAACGCCTAATTCAAATCATCAAAATGTGATAAAAAAAAAAAAAACTCAGTCCACATGGGAATTATTGTATTAAATGTCAAGTACGTATATTTAAAAAAAGAAATGTTGGACATACTTCACATTTCAACTTGTCACCTGAAAATGTTCCATACATGGTCACGTTGGTCATAATTTTCCATAGATTAGATTTCTTAAACAATGGTGTTGTTATTGCTATTTATGATGTATAAATGCTATAAATATACAGAAAATATATATTTAATGTATATTATGATAAAATGTTGCATAATTTAACATACAAATTTAATCCAATTATAAAATTAGGCGCGTATATATTATATTGTAAAGTAAATATTTACTCCACGCTTCTAACACAGTATAGCCATAAAAGTTTTGGAAATGTTTTTTTTTTCGCAAGCTGTGTAAAATATATATATATATATATATATATATATATATTGTAAACTTATTCTATGAAAATCAGTATAAATCAATGTAAAAAAAAAAAACGCAAAATCATTGAAATTAATTCGATATAAACGAATAGAGGAGAGATGTAAAACACACATAAATTTATTATGAAATACATATGTGAATATATGGGAAAGAAAAATTTAAAAAACCGGACATACTTCGCACAATGGGTATTCTTCGTACTTCGGGTATGAAGCTCTTGGTGGGTGTATTTAATTTTAAAGAAACGATAAATCATTTCTTCAATAAAACGATTCTGAGCAAAAGCTTCAAATACTATATAACAATAATAATTGGTGATAAGTAAATATTTAACAAAATGTTATTTAATAATGTTGGATATTCGATATTTGTGTGTGTGTGTGTGTGTGTGTATGAGGTGATAAATGTCTTAATAAAAATGAAAAATGGCGAAAAAATCTATTTTTATAAATTAATAAATTCAATCTCTCTGTAATTAGTGAAATTGGCATTTTGGTCTTTTTATGGAAATCTCTGGGTTTTAAAATATTTATAGAATTATTTTTTTCCCATTAATAAATACATCGAATAAAATTCACTAAATTTTTTCAAGTGTCCAGTAATAGTCAAATATTATTAATTAGTAACAAAATTATCCATGTTTATTTTTATTTATAGTAATTATTCCATACTTTTTCGATTCTTTTTTCCATAAAAGCCATGTAAAATTTTTAATTATTCGTCCATGAAATATTTTCATGTACCAAAATATTTGGTATACAATTCTCCATCTATGTACCAAGTTTCATAAATTTCAGTTGAATCAATTATTTTTATGTGCATTTAAGTTTGTAATTTTATGAAAAATTAATGAATTCTGTCAAAATATTAACTTTAAACGGTTATAAAAAGAGTTGACTTACGATTTTCGAGATTTTTATAAGACCATTGGTTATCCATATGAATATGTCTGTATGAAATTTTTAGATCTTAGTATCCGAACATTAAGATTTTATGAATTAAAAACGAGAAATTTTCCCTTTTCTAGCTCCATTATTTTGGAGGTAAGGTAAAAAAAATAAAATCAAATATATTATAATCTGGGTTATGCCGTTTTTACCGTTATTGTCTATTTTTGAGTAGTCTAGGCATGCACTTAGAAAAAGTATTGAGAATTTGGAAAAATGACCTCCTAAAAGTACCAAATAGACAACATTTCCGATCTACAGAGTTCCTGATCGAAACTTTTGGACCAGTATCTCTACCCGAAATAGTGATTACATACATAAGAAAAAAAAAAAGAAAAAAAAACACAGATTAGTAAAATCAATACATTTCTCCGCTCAAAATATAAAATAATATAATAATTAATGCCAATAACATCACTATGTTTTGAGTTATTGAAAAAATCGATATTGTTTTGATTTTGAGTTGTAATTTTAAATGACAAGATTTTTTTTTGATTTTATTAAAAGAAGGAATAATAATAATAATTTACATTGCCTAGGTATTCTAGCGTTGAATGGTTCGAAAGTGGTTAATTAGATTTTTATGTAAATTGAAACATAAACTTATCGCGGTCACTCATTACTAATATATTTTTCGAAAACTGGGGGGGGGGGTTAACTATGATGTTATATAGCGAAACCTCTCTTAACGGACACCTCTAAATAGCGGACACCTCCAAATAGCGGATGTTTTTTCGGGGACGGGGACATTTTCATTATTTATGTATAGGAAAACCTCTAAATACAGGACACTCTAAATAACGGACACTTTTATGACATTGATATTAGTAATTTTTATTTTAAATTAAGAATTATTTTGGAATACCTGAATAAAAACCTCAATTATGTATTAAGTTATCTTATGTGTACATTATTATGCTGTACATAATATATTATATGATAATCTTATCTTATCCTTTCAGTCATTGAAATATTATCGCAACAACGAAATATTGTAACTAATGCATTGTCCTATGTGCGTTTAGTTGTGTTTGTAATGCCAACGTTTATTGTAGTGCAAATTTAAAAATGTATTTAACTAAAGCAACAGATTTTTTTCAGAAATGTTAGTTTTTATTTTTTTAAGATGTATTCAATTAAAGAAAAAATAAAATAAAAATTTAGGTAACTGTTTTTTTTTTTTCATAAATATTAGTTTTATCATGTATGTACATATTTAATCAATATAAAAATAATATAAAATAAAATTATTGAATTCATTTATTTATTAAAAAAAATGTTATTCTCTAAATAGCGGACAAAATTTCGGCGACCGAGAGCGTCCGCTATTCAGAGGTTTCACTGTATATCGTTCCTTACGTACTAATATATTCGTATACAAGGTATGCGGTCGTAGAAAAACAATAATCGTTTGAATACACGGCACCGTGTTTTGGTGGGTTTATTTTATTTTAAAATTCGGACTTCCGAGATAGTCGGGATCCTTAGCGTTGGACCGACAATTAATATTTGTTTGTATAAAATAAGATGCTCGCGTCTGGTCTCATGAAGCTTGATTCATAAATATATATGAAAGAAAGCCAGACATACATATACGATAGATATCATTCGGTATTCCTGGTAAGTGTGCGGGAAAAAAAAAACACGATAAATCGTTTATTATTCAATAAAACGGTTTTAGGCGGAGATATTCAATGTTATATTCAGGAGTCTTATTGTAAATTTTGTACATTGAGTATGTTTATTAATTTAATAACCCAATCATTTCTATAATAAAAAAAGTCAAATTGATTAAAATATTTATTCATTCTGTTTTACAATATTTTTTTAATGCATAAAAATTATTAGTAAATAAGTTATTACTAATGTCAATTTCATAGTAATACACTTTTCGTAATATTTTACTATTTTTATTTATTTATTTTTTCAATACTTTCATAGTTTTTCCATACGATTGATCGAACTATTCATAATTTCGAAAAATTACCCCTATACTATATCCATTTGAACGAAATTTTCTAACAGGATCTTGTAGAACTCATCTGAGTACTTTTTGTTGGGTATACAAATGTTTGCATAAAAAAACCCAAATAATAAAAGAATATAATTATTTATAAACCACTAGTTTTTTCGTTCCACTCAAAATTTAAAATATTAACAAGTTATAATTCGAAATAAAATAAGGAAAATATAAGTCAAAGTACAATTTACATTTTAGATATGTTATTACAGCAGGAAAATCTTTCTCCTGTAAATTTATAGAAACATAATTTAAAAATTTGTGTCATCGATATATTATACCTTACGGACGAGTTTGGATCGTAATTAATCGTAATCGTAATAGAGTTATGCGCCACAGGAAGTAAAAGCACTCTGATTGATGATGGTTATGTGCAGAGGACCCGGTAAAACGCAGCCGTCACACACTAGTCGTTGTGACAACGGTTCCTCGTTGTTTAACTTTGTGTTATTTATACGATTATAATATTATCCCATTATAATGTTATCTACGTGCCGAGCTTTTAATGAAACGACATGACTGCGGCTTGACCGTTTTATTTTTTTTCGTTGCATCTATTTACTAAGGGTTTGGAACCCTAAATGAATTGGACAGATAAAGTGAAGGAATGTGAATAGAGAGAGAGAGAGAGTTGTTATTCATTGATAACCAGGTTAATCAAATTTGATATTATCAAACTCAAATAACACATACACATTAAAATATAAAATATGAATTAAAAGATAATAATTCTTTTACATCGTTACTTTTATTACCAATAAATATTAAATAAGCACTTTAATTATTCCAGTGATTTGAACCTTTAGTTAAATAAATATATGGAAGTTTCTATTACTACTATATATTATTCACTTAATTATAATTTTCTTTAAAGTTTTCATTCTGTTATTTATTATTATGTTCATTGAAATTATAACTTTTGAAAATAATTCTTTAACATGATGCTGAATCCATTGGTAACGTACACCATTATTTAGCCGGAAACAAAAGCTCTTAAGGCGCGTTCACAACTCACAGTATCGTGGTATGTTGTGAAAATAACAAAATTTGTTTTTATTTAGATGATTCTCACAGCCTATTATTATAATCATGTCATGCGATGCCTTAGGGAATGGTAATAGTTGCTACATGAGACACAACAGGCATGTTATAGAGGTATAAAATATGTTAGTTCCTTTACGAGTATTAAATAATGTACGAAAATTATGTACGTACACATTCTATAAAAGCACTGCAATGAGTACAAACTATGTACATAGGTTCCTCATGCAGATATTAGGAGCAAATAATTGTGTAAGTTATTATTATATTGACGCATACATTTTTAATTTTAATTTTGTATTTAATTTTATCATGATTGATATTAAAACATTTCAAAAGTGTTTAAAGCAACACAAAAAACAAACAAATTAACTTCTCCAGATACCAACTAAAAAAACAGTTCTCAGTACTAATAGATTAGATAGAATATGAAGTGAATTTATTCCACAAAGCGATTACATAATATAATTTCTAGGCAAATTTTTAAACACATACACAAAATTTGGCTTCTAGATCAATTATGAGGATGTAAAGGGAAAAAAAGTGACACGCCTGCATGGAGCTAAGGAAATTATATTTAATATACAAATTAGATTGGGTTACCCAAGATGTGGTTCTTTGGGGTTTCAATATTAAATCTCGTCCCTAATAATTTTTTAGCAAAATTTCTTGTTTTTATTTATTTATTTATTTTTTTCACGATTTTTGAACCTATTTTTTCCATTTGTTTTTGTTCCTTCCTTAATAGAGCTTGAATTTAGCGATCAACGTTAACCACAATATTCTTCAACTTAAATGTGTTTTGACTAGGGCCCGGAACTTGATGCATTTGCATTTTTTTTTTTATTTTGCTATAGTGTGTTGCTCGTCTCTACAGAAATTTGATTCATGAAATACAGAATCTAATGGCACAATTTTTATTTTGCATTTTTTGCATTTTCGGGGGAATTTTTCGATTTAAGGTCATTTTTTAATATTTTTAGTGCATTTTTTTTTTCATTTTTCTACATTTTGTACATTTAATTGCATTTTTTAAAAAAAAAATTTCATTATTCTTTTATTTAATTTTTGTTTATATTATTTGAAATACCTATCAATATTGAGATATATTCATGTCGACTGTAGGGTATAGTTGATATGAGAATACTGTTACAAAGTAGTCAAAAAACAAAATTTTAAGAAAAGTAAAAATTCTATAAAATGAAATTTGTAGAATCCTAAGAGTATTCTCAACTTTTTTTTCAAGTTTATAAAATATAAAACATAAATGCTTAATGTCATTTTTACAGTAGTAGTTCAAGAATTTGGACAAAAAAAGAAATTTCACTAGATTATTATTAAGAATACATTAATATTTTTTTTTAGAGTATATGGAATGTAAAATATATATATTTTTAATGTCATTTTTTTAACATTTTAATGTAATTTTATGCATTTTTTTAGTGCATTTTTTACATATTTTTTTGGTCATCAAGTTTCGGGCCCTAGTTATGACCGATTATAATAAATTAAACAAAGAGATCATTTTGAAAAGTTTGTAACTTATAAAGAAAAATATACCATCTGAAAATAAATATTGCCCAAAAGAGGAAAGGTTTATTATTTTGGCAGAAAAAAACGATAACCGTGGACGGGAATGAGTGAGTTAGACCTTTATAATTTTTCACGCATCACATCGTATTGTTTCGCATCGACGCAATAATCATGAAGTTAGTAATTATTACTGTAATAGTTTAATGCATTTCGTTTTGAATTTTAACCGAGTTGTATTTATCCGCAAGATTCCCAGGACCGAATTCGTTTTAGAAAAGCCTCCGAGCAACAGACGTATAACATAATATTGCATATGTTTTAATAATATTATCGTATTCTCGTTTATTCCGGCGCAACATTGAAGTTGTATAGCTGTTTGGCGTTGTCAAAACAATATTATTACTGACAAACGTATTCTACAAACGAAACAACACTCTCTATATCATTATTATTATTACACTCATATTAATTTTAAACGCATTTCCCACGTGATATTATATGATATTTAACGTTCAAACTGTATTTTGCTTTTTTCTTTCTTTTTTTTTTGGGGGGGGGGATACAAAATTTACCATACACCCATTAAAATAAATATATTTTTATAATTAAATTAATATATACAGTTTATAGAGTAATTTTTCGGGCATTCATTCCGTATGTGACCTATCTTTATGTATATATTGTTATAATACATTATTTAAGAGTATGTGACCAATGTTTATATTCAATAATTTTATTCCTGAAGTATTTATTGTAACCTATTGTTACCTACTACTCAATTTTTACTCGGATGTCGCCTATTGGTATTCTTATTGAGGAAATCAGAACTTGCCTGAAAATGGCAAATTTATTATAAGAGTTATAACTCTAATAATGAAAAAAATCAGATTTGAAAAATTACTACTAATTTTGAAATTCTTGAATACCCATCCGAGGTGATTCTTCAAAATGAATGGAGAGTTCTGGATGGGGGAGAAATTGCATAAAGGAGAATAGTTAAATAATTTATTTAAATATATTAAATTTTTTTTAAATTATACTATTGAAATAACTTATATAAATATTCTTTATTTGTGTCAAAATCTCATCAAATATACGTCAAAACGAATTGAAAACGTTTTAAAATTGTATTAGTTTATTATTTTTTTCTTTTTTTTTGTTAATACATTTATCATAAATATAACCATTATGATATAATCGGTCATTACTCATATTAACTATTTTGTAGGTATCTGATAATGTGGTAGGTCACATATGACACGATTACCATTTTTGAAACATTATTTTTACATTTAATTTCTTGTAAATTTAGCTATTTGGGTTTATGAAATTTTTTTTAAAATTGGTACCTTAGTATAGAAAACTGTGCAGATTTGTACTAAAAAATGATCAATATTCAAAACTAAAACGTTAAGGTTTGGTGGCATTTCGTTCAAGTCACGGGCTTTGCATTATGACTTATAATAGAAAATGAAATATACAGCACGTGTTTGAATCGACGTAAATCGTGATGTATTTTTGAAATAATTTTTATTTTTGTTAAAATGGTATAAACAATAAACAGAACATTTTTATTAGGTTTTAAAATAATCCATTTAAAGGCATTTTAAAATATATTCAGAGCAATAATGTTCGTTTCCTCGAAAATATTAAAATGGAAAAGGAAAAAAAAAAACGATGAAGCGAACGCGGATCCGGCGAATTTGCAAGTTTTACATAAATATTAACAATATGGGTTGTTACAAACGGTTATTCAATCGAATAGATAATATGCTCCTGTCTTCTTGTCTTCTCCATCACTACGAAAACGGAAGAAATTCACCAATATTCTGAATAACGCAAACAAGGAGTATAGGGTCAGAATTTTGTTTCTTTTTTTAGAAAATTGAATTTATTGCATAGTGTGGTGTAAAGTCGTTTCGAAAAAATTTACATTTAGAATGATATTATAAATAATTGTAATTTCAGTTTTTCGAAAATGTTTAAAATTTTATTTTTATGTATATCATAAATTCTTCTGAATATTAAATTATGTTTAAATTATAAACCAACACTGAAAACGATCAATATTCTAAAAGTATCAAAATTATCTAAATTGTATTGTTAAATGTAACAAGATAATGACCAATAAAAAAATTGATATATGCACTAATATCATTTATAATTAAGTCTCAATAATAATAATCATTTTTTTATGTCAGTGTGAGAAATAAAACCGAAAACAAATTACAAACTTTTAAAATATTTTTGCTTGGAGAGAAATATCGTCCTTTATCAATATTATTAATTCTTGCCTGAGCAATGTTTTTAAAAATTAATGTCGGTACTGTAGGCTATGCTTATCAATTTTTTCTAGGTTTATGCGACTTATGTAATTTTATATTTTTCGAACTAATATTAAATGGATTGTTCATGCACGTTAGGTACTCATTCGGTATTTCCGACGGCTTTCTTTATTATGCTTTAATTTAAAAATTGAGAAAAAACAATCACACGTTTCATTATACGTATTTTGTTCAGAAAACTATTGAATTCCAATTTCAAAACGTCATGATAAAAATGTTAAAAAAACTAAATAGCAAAGTAAAGTAAAGTATAGACAAGAAAGCCAAACATACGGATATTCTTTGCTTCTCGGGGTCAGATACTCTCGGTGAGTGAATAGAATTTTAAGGAAACGGTAAATAATTTCTTCAATAAGACAATTCTGAACGAAGGAAGATAATAATATAAAAAAACAATAATAGTCGTTATTTTCAACATACCCACCAAGAGTATCTGACTCGAAGAGCGAAGATATGCACAGTGAGATATATCAGGCTTTCTTGTTTATAATTTAATTTACTTTTTTTTTTTTACTTTACACTACTTTACTCTAGTTTACTCTACTTTACTTTACTTTACTTTTTTTTTTGTCTAATAAATAAAGAAAACAAAAAAAAATTAATGAGAAAAAAAGTGCCTGAAATAAATGTCCAAAATATTTTTTTACTCTTTCAAAATTTTCTTTGGCTAAAATATTTCTTACATTATTGTCTATATTTAAATTTTAAAAGAGTTTGGATTAAAAAATGATGTTTTCCGTGTCTATTTTAACAAATTTTGGATAGTTTTTCTCCCAAAAAAATTGAGGAATTGAGAAATTATCTCTTTAAAGTACCACTTAGAGGCAAACCTGGTTTTAAAAAGTTGCTGATTGAAGTTTTTGGACAAGTTTTTCCATACGAAAAAGTTTTTACAAAAATAAAAATTTTAAAAATAAAATAAACATTATTGTAAAAACACTAGCTTCTTCACTTCGTTCATAATCTAAAATATATTACATATCAATGACGTCCTT
Source organism: Stegophylla sp. TES_Ste_2020 (assembly GCA_025469315.1). NCBI lineage: Eukaryota > Metazoa > Arthropoda > Insecta > Hemiptera > Aphididae > Stegophylla > Stegophylla sp. TES_Ste_2020. The sequence goes on from JAIPRM010003740.1 coordinate 23,854, forward strand.
AGAAATAACATTTGAATTATTGAAAGCAAGATGAGAAATAATTGGAATAGAAAATATATATTAACTATGTATTTCCCCTTAACTTATCGGTTGTCGGCTTGCCGGCCGTTCGTACATTGATCTTCCGCTTATTGTCACAGTTCCGTCCTAAGATGTAAGCCATACGTAAGACTATGTACAGAGTTTGTCCCAGGTTCATATTTAAAATCATTTATTAAAAGAAAAATTATGGCTGTTTTGGTATTTTGTAATGAAAATTGTTAAATATATGATTAAGGTATAAATAAATTAATAAGATAATATGTAATACACTTAAAAATTAAAGGTAAATAAAAAAAGGAAAATACATAATAAAATATATGTAAAATAAAATCTTGATATTTTATTTATAAAAATGATATTCTATTTAAGTGTGGATGCATACAACAATATAAAATGAACATGTAAAATTATAATCATTCTAACACTAACTATCGGCATTTGCGCGTATAGAAAATATTTTCGGGATCGGTTCCCTCTTCATTTTTATAAAAGAAAACAATTCATACACACCTGTCGTTTATCGAGGAATAATAATTTTGATTGTTGGAAATTTAAATAAATTATTTTAAACTAGAATTCTTCATTATCACATGGATGTGCATAGTTTAGTTACTAACTGTTCAAATTCGTGTTCACAAAAGTCCTTTTTAATTTTACAGTAATTACCCATTTGAGTTATAACTGACCGTTAGCGCTAACTTTGCCTAATTTATTAGGAGGACGCAACTAAAATGCTCCGAAATGTCTGAAATAGGTAATATAGATCACGTTTTAATATTAATAGAATAATCAATTTTGTAATAAAATTCGTAATTGTTTGTAATAAAATACTGAGCACTTTACTAAATTATGTATAGTGATACATAAAAAATTTCTCAGTCACGGCATCGCTCTACCTTTGGATCAGTGACAACTGCTGCACATCGTGTAATTGACGATAAAACCGTGGCGGATGAAATCAATAATAATAATAATACGATTCCTGTGATAATAATATTGTATGAAGTTGAAACTGTTTTTAGATTCTGAACGAAGTGAAGAAGCTAGTGTTTTTACAATGATGTTTATTTATTTTTTTTTATTTTTTTTTTCTGTGTACAACTTTTCGTATAGAAATACTTGTCCAAAAGTTTCGATCAATAACTTTT